>CAUYRH010175714.1:0-44324 GCA_963574655.1 Perodicticus potto | reverse complement strand
AGGCCTTCTTACACATCTTGGTTCCCAGGGGGCAGGGACTTCATTATCCTCACCTACGCTTGAGAAAACAGGCACAGAAAGGTCAAGTCACCTACCTGGGGCCGCACAGCTCCACCTGGGGAGTTCAGACTCAGGCTCAGCAGAGCCTCAGCCCCATCCGGAAAACCTGGTCGGTGCTCCAGGAACACCAGGTGCTGTTTCTTCCCATCGCTGCTGACACCGGTGCCATTATCCAAACCAGGTGAGCACAAAGTGAGGCCACGTGGGGGACCCAGTGCTCTGGCTGGGGTGGAGTAGATGGGTGATAACCACGGCGGTGCCACCAACAGCCACTCTCATTAGTGGTCTGAGCAGAGCATTCTGTCTGTTTCTTGGGGTCCTGGGTTATCTGCAAGCTCCCAGGAGCCTGGTCTCGAGTGCAGTCAGAAGATGGGTCTGAGGTTATTGGGAAGGGACATTCTGTGCACTGGGGATCCCTGTGCCCCACAGCTGTCTTGGGTCAGGCTCCCAGGTGGGCTTGGGACGCACAAGGCTGAGCTGTTCTGCTGATCTGTGCCGTGGGGGTGATGCCCCCACCCCAACAATCTCACGCTGCAGGCTGCTGGGCAAACACCAGGACTCCTGAGGGCCTTGAGGGCCCAAACCCTCCTCCTGCTCAGGCTGAGAAGGAGAAGGTGCGTCTCAGGGTCAGCCCTGACCTCCTTCCTGTGGGAGAAACAGCCACGGGGTCCAGCGCGTCCCCAAGGGAAGTGGATGTGTTGGTGCAGAACTCAGCGGGTCGCAGGCTGTGATGCTGGTGGGTCTTGAAATCAATTTCGAGGGTCGAGCCCGGCATTAAAATCACAACAGACGGCTCGGCGCCTGTGGCTCAACCGGCTAAGGCGCCAGCCACGTACACCTGAGCTGGTGGGTTCGAATCCAGCCCGGGCCCACCAAACAACAATGATGGCTGCAACCAAAAAAATAGCCAGGCGTTGTGGCGGGCGCCTGTAGTCCCAGCTACTTGGGAGGCGGAGGCAGGAGACTCGCTTGAGCCCAAGAATTGGAGGTTGCTGTGAGCTGTGATGCCACAGCACTCTACCCAGGGTGACAGCTTGAGGCTCTGTCTCAAAAAAAAAAAAAAAAAAAAAAAAAAATCACAACAGACCAGAACTGACTAGACTTGAGTCATCAGAGCGCGTCTCCTGCCTCGAGGGTAAGTATTATTTGGGGGAAACTGTATAAACAGACGTGGAGGGCAGTGTCAGCTGAAATGCGTTTTCTCGCTGAGAACGTCTGAGGATCTCTGTCTACAGCTGTCATGCCACCCGGAGGCTCTGGGCCCTGCCGATTTGGGGAGGGCATTGTGAAGCCTGAAAGTAAGTCCAAGAGCGCGAGCTGGCAGCTTGGGGGTCTGGCGGGCTGTCACCAGGGCTGGCACATTGGTGCATCCATGGGTCCTTTCATGACTCTGGGGTTCTCGGGTGGTCACCTCTCTGCCTCATGGGATGTCGACTCCCGAGGGCAGGACAGTGTCTCTCAGTCCCTGACGTGGCCCTGTGCGAGGACAGTGCAGGCACAGAGAGTCTCTCAGGGTGGAGGCACCCAGACTTCCCACAAGGACGGGGAGCTGAGCCGGGAAGTGTCTGCAGCGCAGGGGGTGATGCTGAGAGCTGCCTGTGGGGGAGGGTCCTCTCCGAGCTGAGTGGAGACGTGGAGCAGGCCCTGTTGAGGTCTCGGGGTCCCTGGTCCTTCCTGCCTGACTTCCGTGTCCCCCTGATGGGTCAGGGGCTGTGGGGCGGAGACCCAGGTGCTGGGAGGTTAATGCCCTGGGGCAGCCCCTGGGGGCCTCTCACAGAATGGGGGGAGCAGCACCCTCTCCTTGGCCCCTGGACTCGCAGCTCTGAGGGGCGTGTTCTGTGCTGCAGAGCGCCGGGGGCTGAGCTCTACTGTCCGCTGCCACATTGGTGACTTGCTCCATAAAGGACCCTTTGTTGCCATCTGTCCCTCTGTTTTCCTGCCCCTCCCCTGCAGGGTTCCCTGGGATCATCTTCCAAATCTACCACTTGCACTAGTGTTATCTCTATGCAAATTTCTTTCTTATATTTAATCCTTTTAGAAACAGGATCTTGGTACATCACCCAGGCTGGAGCAGTGGCTGCTCCCAGGAGCCACCACAGCCCACCTAGGTTCAGACTCAAGTCACCCTCCTGTCTCTACCTCCTGAGTAGCTGGGATGACAGGTGTGTGTACTGCACCTGGTTCAATTTGACTCTTGGGGAACAAAACCTAAGGCAGACGGCCAGGGCTGCATTCTGGTCAACTTTTACATTTTTAAGCATTTTCTTAGAACCTTACATTTCCCCAATTGAGAAATGTTCACTCTCTATTTATGAGGGTGGACAATGGGTATAAGGGGCGTTTTGGTCACACTGGGGTGAAGACGAGGCTCTCTCATTCCGTAGTCCACAATGAGGGGAGGGGGGAAGAGAACTGCAGGACAAAGTGATGGAGGTGAGAGAAAGTGAGTCAGGGAGTGGGGGGAGGGACAGGTAGAGGGGGTGGGGAGGAAGGCAACATAGGGAGGGGACAGGTGATGGTAAGAGGAAGAAGGAGTGAGGTGGTCACTTCTGCAGCTCAAAGGAGCTGCCTGTCTGCATCAGTGTCAGGAGCTTCCCGGACTCAGAAACACCAACTGTCCTCTCAGGGCCCCCCCACCTCAGAGCCTGAGAACTAGAATGTATGACATGTCCAGGAACCTTGGAGACACTCAGTTTTCATCCCATGTGGGGTTTGGGTATACTTGTGTGCAAACCACATGCTCATGCACACACATGCAGACTCTTACATGCAGAGATATTCACCTGTGTACATGTGTGCTTACATATGAAGGGTCTGACAATTCATTTCATGAACTTGCTACCATGCCCGCATGTTGGAATCACTGTACAAACAACTCAGTTAGGTTTCAGGACCTTGGTGTATAGGGGTCTCAGAGCAGTTATTTGTGTTGACGCGTGGTGGTGTCTTGCCGAGTGGCGTGGCGGTCATTATTGCTGTTGAGTATTTTAGTGTTCTGCCTCAAGAATGTTGGAGCTTGCATTAGAGCAATGAACTAACATTAAGTTTCTTGTTGAACTTGGCAAGAGTGGAAGTGAGTTCAGGAACATATCACTCCAAGTTTACGGGAGTAATGAAATGAAGAAAATAGCAGTGTACAAATAGATTAAACATTTTTCTGAGGGGAGAGAAATCGGGGTGACCAGTAATGAGCAGAATTGATGAGAACATTGCAAAAATTAATCAAATTGTGTGTCAAAATCATTGCCTAACTGTGAGAAGCATAGCAGACCAAGTAAACATCAATAGAGAAACAGGAAAATCTTAACCGAAAATCTTGGCCAACAACTCATGGCTTGTATTAAGACAATGCACCAGCTCACACAGCACCATCTGTGAGGGAGTGTTTAGCCAGCAAATCCTCCCTGCTCACCTGATCTGGCCTCCAATGACTTTTTTTCTCTATCTTTTCCAAAGATGAAGAAATATTGAAGGGGAGACATTTTGATGACATTCAGGACATCAAGGGTGATACCATGATAGCTCTGATAGCCATTCTAGATAACGAGTTCTAAAATTGCTTTGAAGGGCAGATTAAGTCCTGGAATCAGTGCACAGCTTCCCAAGGGAAGTTCTTTGAAGGTGACTGTAGGGATATTCAGCAATGAGGTATGTAGCACTTTTTCTAGGATGAGTTCATGAACTTGATTCTCATATACATGTTCACATTCATACATACACATGCCCACACACACATGCTCATACACACAAATAAGCTCACACACAGACACATACATACAGACACACTCTCACACCCACACACAGATGCAGCCAGGCAGGCATCCCTAAGACGTGGTCCACTCCTGTGCCCCCTTGCAGAGCCCAGTGTGCCTTGCTCAGTAAAGGAGGCCCTGGGTCCCAGGCTGAGCCCTGGTGTCCCTTCACCTGATCTCCATGGCAACCCAGCCTGACACCAGTTTGTTAAATTTGAAGGATTCAGGGCACCCACGAGCTCCCACGTTAATTCACACAGATCAGCTGTTCACTGTTCAACACTCCCGTGTATGCGAGGCAGCGAGGCTCGAAACTGGCACCTGCTTTTTGTGTGTGTGTGTGTGTGTGTGTGTGTGTGTGTGTGTGGTGTTTGGTGCACAGTTAGGATGAGGTTGGGGGCAAAATAGCATGAAAAGTACAGCCAATAATAATTGGATTACAGCTTCTGATTGCTTTCAAAATGCTTAATATGGAATATTAATCTCAAAGCTGTTCACATCTGCTGAATTCTAAGTGTCTCACAGACAGAATGTAGGATAAAAAGAGAAAGAACATACTTGCACATTTGATGAAGTCTCCCACCCAGTCCAGGAACTGGTGAGATGGGGGATGAAAGACCAGGTACCAGATGTGTCCCACAAAGGGGTCTCCAGTGGCTGGCACTGCTCAGGGCCATGGAAAACCCACTCCCCACATGGTTCTGGGTTCCAGAGGGTGGAGGGGGCTGGGGAGAGAGTTGGAGGCCGAGGAAGGCTGGAGACAAATGGTCAGGTTTGGTTGTTTCTTTTATAGAGGGGCTTACTCATGTGCAGAACAGGCCCATCCACTGGCTGGTTTGGGATCATGCGTGCACAGTGTGACCTCTGACCTATGGAGAGAAATGTCATTCTAAAAAGTGGTGAGCATTGGGGTGTGCAGTGGGCTGGGTGGCATGGGGGTTACAGAGACAAGCAAGATGCCCCCCACAGAAGACTAGTCAGTCACACTCCAGCCTGCAGGGTCCAGAGGAGGCACAGTAGCCCCGTCCTCCCCCGGGGGATGGAGAAAGGCTTCAGGTGGAGGACACGAGGTACAGGGATGTGATGGACCACAGCCTGTCCTGACACAGCTCACAGGGCTGGAGTAGACTGTGGTGTCCCTGGTTCTGAGGTTGTCCTGACTGCTGGGGCTCGGGCTACACTGGCTGGAGACAGGTCTGGTCCTGTGGCCACGATCCCCTCCCCTCAGCCCCACAGGAGTCCCCCGAACTGCAGGCCTGTGGGCATTTGCATCCCTTGCTCCTAAGCAAAGACCCAACCGCCCCCTCCAGGCACCCAGCAAGAACAGGTGCAGCTTTAGGACATTCTCCTCCAGCCCCCAAGGGGGCAGAACTGAGCCCTCTAGGTGCCGGGATGGAAGTGCCATGCGCCCACCCACCTCACTGTCGCTGACTCTCCTTAAAGGGTCACTTCCAACCAGTGCCAGGTGGCAGGCACCAGATTCTGGCATCCGACCGAGCTCCCCTCCACTCCCTGGGGACAGAAGCAATCATCCTTTGTAAGTTCTGGCGGGGAACAACTGGCCGCTGTCCTTTAATTAGGAGGGGACATGCTCAGCTATGGCCTCCTGTGAGCTCCATAAAAGACCGTGAAATCGGCCTGGTGGCTTTGCAGCTGGGGCGGACTGTCAGGGTACATAGAGGCCGAGGGGGAGCCCCCGTCCCCAGTCTGGCTGGACTCAGAGCAGCCTCTAAGAGAAACCCAAACAGGCGCGACCGTGGCAGCGGCTCAATCCCAGATTGTTTCCTGCAAATCACTTCTCCAGGCTGAGATCCCGGCGCGACTCGCACATTCACAGAGCATTATCGGCTGGGTTTGGAGCCACCTGGGCATGTCTGAGGCTGCTGGTGTGAGGGTAAGGGATGCTTTGGGGAAGTGGCAGCCCCCATCAGTCCAGCCTGCCCTTCCATGTCTCCTGCCTCACTAATGATGCTTATTGCAAGGAGGACGTGTCACCAACCATCTTCTCATGCATCACTATGGCATCAAGTGTCATGGGAGAAATTCAAGCCCCATTTCCTCCTGAGAGATCGGATGGAGCCACAGTCCCCAATCACAGGTGCATCATCTGAGGTGGGGCACGGGACCCCAGGCACAACCCCCAGTGTGTGGACAGAGCTGAAGGGTGTCAGGTGGGAGGGCCCAACTCCTGTCCATCGGGGGCCAGGAGGTCTCAGCTGGAGGAGTCCATGTCCACCCACGTCACCCAAAACAGAGAAAGGAAGAGGTCAGGAAAGCCCTGGAGACAGACTGACACCTGCTGCTGCCCATGGTGGAAAGGGACACACCCTGTTGCGGCTGCCTGTGAGAGCCTGCCTGGCCCTCTGCCCCCTGGACCGCTGTCCCTGGAGACCACTCAGAGGGGAGTGGCTGCTGAGGAGCAGGCATCTCTGACGCTTGCTTTGTCTGATCTTAGTCACTACAAAGACAGATGCTCATGGCCCTGCTAACGACAGGTCACTACCC
The DNA here is from genome assembly GCA_963574655.1 of Perodicticus potto. Taxonomy (NCBI): domain Eukaryota; kingdom Metazoa; phylum Chordata; class Mammalia; order Primates; family Lorisidae; genus Perodicticus; species Perodicticus potto. Next base: position 38,007 of record CAUYRH010175714.1, on the reverse strand, counting down.
TCCCTCCTGATGCCCCTGTCCGCATGCTTGTCCTCTGCCGCTGGGTTGCCATGTCTGTGCCCCGGAGCCACCAAGGCTCCTCTTGGAGCTGATGTCCTCTGCTGCGGGAAGCCTCCCTGCCCCTGGGTGCAGGCCCCAGCTCTGCTGCCCGTATTGGAGCCTCCCCTTTTGCTATTCCTCACCCTCCCCATGGCTGGTGGGGAATGCAGGGGCTTGTCGGAGGGGGAGCCACATGTGAGACCCTCACAGTGACCAACACCCCACCTGCACACACCCTCCCTCCCATGTATTTTCTTCTTCTGTCCCTCCTGCAGTCACCGCAGCCCTGGACGGTGCATCCAACTCTTTTCACAGGCTTCATCCGTGCAGTTGGGACCAGCCAACAGGAGCCTCTGGGGGCCCCTCCAGGGGCAGGGAGGGGGCGGGAGAGGGCCGGTTAAATGGAGCATGGGGAGGGCAGGCAGCAGGGGGCTTCATTTTTCTTGAGGGTTTATCACACTATCATTAATTTCCTTGTCGCCTGTACAAATGTAGGCACAGGCTCAATTAAAAGTGATGTTCTGGTGCCAGCCGAGCTTGTCTTTTAATCATGCCCTCCGCATATTGATTTTGACGTCTTGGTTTAATCACGGGCTATTGCGCTGCTACCGGTGGAATCCTTGTACCATTTCCAGGGTTTTCCTGCATCTCCAGGCCTCCGAGGATCGAGGTGGTGCTCACCTGTTTGCATCCTGACACTGCTATGCTTCCGTACAGCGAGCATGTGACGATCCTGATGGCAAGTGTTACTTTCTACGGAACAGAGGTGACAGAACATGTTGCAAGGTTTTCAGAGGACCTTGCACGGTCACATTGGAAATGAGGAATTTGGTAGGACAGGGACAAAGAGGTTCATAATGAAGAAAGAGGTGGACAAAGCAAGACACCTGGGTGACAGCAGCTCCTGGAGTGTAAGGGTGGCCTTGGTCACCCATGTCTGTCGTGGAAAACACAACAAAGCGCTGGGTACCGGAACACGGGCTCCTCCTCAGCTGTGGAAGTTAGATGGGGCTGAGAGCTCAATGGCTTCTCTCTGGGCGCCCATGATTTTGCTCCTGTGGTCCTGTCTGCAAACCGCACCAGCATCAAGGATTTCAGGCTGTCATTGTCCTGGGCGATGACAGTAAGATGAACGATGATAACGCACATTCATGTGATGATATATTATGTGAATATACAGATGGATCTATGGACTTAGGAAATGGATTGCTTATGACTACTCTATGATTATTACTCCCATTATATAGATGAGGAAACTGAGGCTTAGGCTAGGAAACTTTCTCAAGGTCCCACAAATGGTAAGTGGTTGGGACCTTCCTATTCATTGAGTCTGCGGTTCATTGATTCACCCCCAAATTTTGGTGGCATTTTGCCCATTCCTTCAGGTTACTTGGGTTTGCAGTTTGGAGTGAAGACAATGGCTTCTTGGCTAAGATCAAGTGTGAAGGGAAGATGAGCCTTGCATTTGCTTGCTGGCTCGAGTTTTCCGGAAACCTTTGTTGTCAGGACAGAGAACAGATGTTTGCAAGTCTGAGCAGTAATTTTCCCACTCATTCTGAAAAGATAAGTTTATCACTGACCGGGCCCCAGAGGTCCAGTTTAATTGTGGGCAGCTGCTCTGACCTCCGAGGATGTTGTTGTGGGTGTGTGACCACTCACGTTCCCCATGTGCCATGCCCTGGGTTGAGCTCTGCATGGGGATTTATTCATTTGACTCTACAATAGGTCTGCCCCCATTTATAAATGGGGAAACTGGCATTGAGGGGCTAACTAAGTTAATTTGAAAGTGATAGGGCTGAGTTTGAACCCAGAGAGCCTGGTCCTGAGGTCCACATTTTTAGCTCCTGTACCATGTTTTGGCCCTGAAAGTGTGTCCTGGACTGTGGCCAGTCAATTCTCTATCAGGGCAGATTTTTCTGTGGGTCCTCCAGTGGCCATTGGGACGGTGGGGCTGGCTGTGGTTCAGATGCCACCCTTGCTGCTTTCTCTGCTGGGATATTCCGCCCTTCTGTTGGGTGTCTAGTGGACCCCAACCTGGGACAGTGATCAGCAAGGGAGCCGGTGCCGGGGAAATCACGAGACTTTACACCAAGCTGGAACATATAGCTTGGAAGCCTGGAAGGGCATACACTATTTCATGTGCCAAGCAGCAGCCTGAAAACAATGCAGAAACCTGTCCTCCTTCCCAGGAATCTTTTTATTGGGTATGTAACAGAGTAAACGTGCAAGAATGCACAGCAGTCATTAGTCAGCAGTCAAGGTGAAAAATGAGAGAGGGGAGATTACAGCCCCCAGGAAGGGTGACTGAAGGGTGAACAGGTAAAGGGTAAAAGGATAATGGAACATCTGAAGAGGCCAGAAAATGGTGCGACGAGAAAAGAGGAGGTGGAGCAAGTCTCATCTCCTCACACAGACACCTCAGCTTCTCTAGTTAAGTTGCTAGTTGATGGGCTCTGCTACCTGGCCTGCTGACCTCCCCACACAGGGAGAGTCGCACAGACATTCCCCTGACTGGGCACCTTACCCTGAGTTGGAAGGCCCCTGAGGAATTCAGCCCGTCTGCCTCCCACATCCGTCCCCCCCAGGACCTGCTCCTCTTCCTTCGGGATCCAGGTCAAGCAGCCCCCTCATCCCCTGAGTGTAGCAAAGTTCCTTTCTAGCACGTTTAGCTGATTGAAGTCATCTTGAGTGTTGCTGTGATTTCTTGCTTATTCCAAGTCTCCTGCCACCAAAGTCAGGTCTGTGGGTCAGGGACCCGGGGGCGGTTGCAGGATGTGTGGGGCGCCCTGCCTCTGGGGGGGTGTGGGAAGAAAGCACCCAGGTGGCCCTATCTAACTGTTCCCTGGACATGGGAGGCCACAGGAGAGGGGCTTGGCACTGCCTCAGCAGTACCCTCCGGGGCTGGGCTGTGGGACCCAGGCTGGGTGCTCTGACCTGCTACTAGTGACCTCCAGAGAGTGTCTCAGACTTGTCGTGTCCTATCATCCTTATCTTTGCAAGGAGAAGAGTGGCCCTGTCCTGCCACCTGCCAGGGTGGCTGGGGTAATCATCACTTCAAATGTGCAAGTAAGGCTGCTCTATGCCTGCCAAGTATTCCCAAGATCTGTCTCCTATTCATGCCTGTGTTAAGACAAATCACTCCAAAGATAGCCCTTTAGATCTCAGCCCCTTACATTGTGTTCTAAGCTTTTCCATCCATGATCTTTGGTAAGAAACATATTTTGCACCACAAGCCATTGCACACTCATATTTATATATGAGATAAATCCCACCATACTTCCTTCCACTCTAGGACTTCTAGTTCCATGAATTTCACCTTGAAACTACTATTCAAGATTCAATTATTGGATGGACTTAAGGACCCACTAATAATCCCACCCACTAGGATTTAACACCACTGTCTTACCACACAGGCAAACTCATGGCTTTTGCTGCAGAGGGTGGTTTTTCTTTTTTCTCTCTTGACAGGACAGAGTTCCCTCAATCCAAGGCAGCTTCTTTTATTCTTTTCTTGCCCATCAGGCACGGTGCCTGGGATGGAGTAAGTGCTCTGAGGATGCTTGCTGGCTGGATCCCACAAATCCTTCTCTCCTTTTTTCACATTTGGTTGTAACTGTCTAAGTTTGGGATGCTGAGTCCTCAGTAAATAGCACCCCTTTCTCTTTGCAGAAATGTTTTAATGAGATTCTTTGACAGGCATGAGAGCTAACAACCAAATAGGTTGGCATCCTGCAAAGAGCCTTGCCCAAGCTGGGACGCTGTCAGGAGTATGTTCTTCCTTCCCTGCAATGAGTTTTAAGGGGAGTTTCAGAGGCGGATTTGCATGCAAACCTGTGTGAGTGGGAGTGAGTGAGGCTGTTTAGGTTGTCACAGTGACTAGGGAAAGAGGCGATCTAATGACCTCTATTGGGAATGAGCCAGAGACACTAAATGTGTGTGATATCCCAGGCAGTTCCACACAATGAACATGGCCCTGCTCTAAATGCCAACAGCACTATGGAGACGCTCTGAGTGAAACTTGAAGTGTCCAAGTTAACTTTGGAATAGAAAAGGTCAGAGGACAGTTTGTTTCATCTCCTCCCATCTCCATTTTCCTTCTTTGCAAATATCAGAATCAGTCAGGTTTACACCCAAGGAGGCTGGCAGGCACATTTTGGAGAAGTGCCCGGCCCTGACATGCCAGCCGGATTAGGCTCCAAGAGGGGCAAGTCGGGACAGACCCAAGCTCCTCAGGACCTCGGTGGATGGAATGCACTGCAGGCTGTAATCACCGTGGGAGGAGACAGGGAGTCGGGCTCTTTTTGAGCAAATCAGCCACAGTCACGCCCCGCATGCCACTCTAATCGATACCCAGCCAGAAGGGACACATCTGCTCCTGGCACACACACTTCGGGGCTCTGAGCTTTCTGGGGACAGTCCCCAGGAATGGAGATGAAAAGCTCTGACTCTGTTGTCCTCTATCCACCATGGGATGGATTTAGGGTGTCCTTGTGACAGTCAGGCCTCCCCCACTCAGTGATCAGGCCAAAGCCTTGACATCCCCCTGATTCCTTGTTTCCCCCTGCCTAACCCAAATTAGTTCACCAAGTCTTCTGATGACCATTTGTCTGGCTTTGCCTGGTACTGAGCAGGTTCCTGGGATGTGGGACTTTCCATCTTGTGCCAGAAAGTGCTGGGCAAGCCAGGACCACTTGGCCACCCTGTTCTGCACAAAGCCACTGAGCCGGAGGGGAGCTGGGGTAGAGTGACCCAGCTGGAGACTGGGGGCCAGAGGAGAGAATTCCTTTCTAGATGTGATGGGGGACCCTGAAGGGCTTCGGGCAGGGTGTCCTGGGTTGTGATCCACTTTCTTAAGTACCCTCGGCCTCCGTGGGGTGAACAAATTCTGAGAAGGACCAGAGAGGAAACCTGGAGACCAGTCAGAGCTGTGGTAGCCATCCAGGTACAGGTGAGGATGTGGGTTGGACAAGGGTGGTTGTAGTGAGGCCGTGATGTTCTACAGTCTCCTCTGCAGGGCCTTATGTTGGGCCAGGATGTTGGCTGGGGACAGCTCACAGCGGGGTCCTTCCTGGGAGTTGCTAACCTGTGAAGGAAGCTGCCACAACCTAGGTTACGCCTCCTTCTCCCTAGAAATAGCCAAGCGACATGCTATATGATCAGACTCTGGAGTGCAAAGACTCACTCCTTATGCTCAACTGGGCACAGCTATGAAGGGCCGTCTAGCACCAGACGTCTAGTGGGAGGTGCCGGGGCCTTCGTTGTGACCACAGCTCAAGGCCACCTCTCCCTTTGTTCTTTCCTGATTCCAGTGTGGTTCTCAACCTTCCTAATGCCGTGACCCTTTAATACAGTTCCTTATGTTGTGGTGACCCCCAACCATAAAATTATTTTTGTTGCTACTTCATAACTACTAATTTTGCTACTGTTATGAATCGTAATGTAAATATCTGATATGCAGGATGTGTTTTTTCACGTTGCGACCCACAGATTGAGAACGCTGCAAACCATTTACTCGCCAATCCCATCTTGACCTCTGGGTCCTGGTGAACCCCATCTTCAGTGACAGCTGTGAGAGAAACACATGCACACAATTTATGAGGTGAAATTTACATACAGTGAAATGCACAAATCTTAACTATGCAATCTGCTGAATTTTAGGATATATTTTCATCTTTATAACTCAGAAGATTCCTTTCATTACTGAAAATTCCCTGTGGTCTTACCGAGTCCATAACACTCTAAAAATAACTCCCATTCTGACTTCTTAATAATCTATGATCATAGGTTAATTTTTTTGTCTGTTCTTGAACTTCATGTAAATTTAATCACAAGTAGGCGCTCTTTTGCCTAACATAATGTTATGAAATTCCTTCGTGTTGTTGGGTTTATCAGTTGTTTGTTCTTTTTTATTTTTGTGTAGAGTTTCTTGTAGACAGCTTATATCTGAGTCTAGCTCTTTGTTGCTTTCTTTATTTTAATCTCGTGTGATGATCTCCATCTTTTAAGCAAAGTATTTATTTTGTCTCACTTTGTTCTTTGTTCTTTTGGTCCTGTTTTTCTGTCTTTGGTTAAATGTTTTATTATTCTATCGTTTTTCCTCTGTTGTCTTTGCAGCTATTCCTCTCAATGAATATTTCTGTGGCTACTCTAGAGACTATAGTTACCACAATTAATCTTTTGTTTATAAATTTCAGGCTAATATGAGGGTACAAATGATTAGGTTACAATGTTTGCGTTTGTTAGGTAAGGTCCCTGTTGTAGTTGTGTCCCACACCCAGGAGGTGTGCCATATACCCTTACATTGTGCCCATTAGGCAGGAACACTTCTCCCCCAAACTTGAATTAAATTGAGTTTTTCTCTTGTGTGGGCATGTGTTAGTTTGTCTACTGGCTTCATATTAGTTTTGGGTACCTTAGCTACTTGATTTCCTATTCTTGTGATACTTTACTAAAGGGAATAGTCTCCAACTCTGTCTAGGTTGATATAAAAGATGTAAAGTCTCCATTTTTTATGGCTAAATAGTATTTCGTAGTATACATATGCTGTGGTTGTTAATCCTTTCGTGAGTTGATGGGCATTTGGGTTGTTTCCACATCTTGGTGATTATAAATTGAGCTGCAATAAACATTCTAGTGCAAATGTCCTTATGAAAAAATGATTTGTTTTTCTTCCAGGTAAATGCCTACTAATGGGATTGCAGGATCAAATGGAAGGTCTATTTGAGACTACCATTAATTTTAAATTAGTATTATGCTCACTCATGTGCCCAATAAGAACTTTACAACAATATAATTTCTTAGACCACTCTTGTCTGTTCTGTTACTAATGCCGTATATTTTCTTTTTTAATTTTTTTTAGAGACAGAGTCTCACTTTGTCACCCTTGGTAGAGTGCTGTAGCATCACAGATCACAGCAACCTCTAACTCTTGGACTTAGGCAAGTCTCTTGCTCAGCCTCCCGAGTAGCTGGGACTACAGGCGCCCGCCACAACGGCCTGGCTGTATTTTGTTGCAGTTTGGCTGGGCTGGGTTTGAACCCACCACCCTCAGTATACAGGGCCGGCACCCTACTCACTGAGCCACAGGTGCTGCCCCATATATTTTCTTCTACATGTGTAATAGGCCTTACAACATATTGTCATTATTGTTACTTTAAATCAGTGCTTTTTAATGTAAATTTTTTATTTAACTGCCTTTTTTTATCCTCCTGTGGTTTTTCATCCCTCCCACCAGCCGTGTGCTTTCATCTGGGATCATTTTGCTTCAGTCTGAAGACCTTCCTATACGATTCCTCGAGGGCAGATCTGTTGGTGATAAATTCTCTCAGCTTTTGTTTGTTTGAAAATATTTTTATTTTCTTTTCATTTCGAAAATTACTTTTCCTGGGTGCAGAAATCTGAGTTGGCTTTTTGTTGCTGTTTTTAACCCTGTAGTACATTAAAAGTATCATTCTTGGCCTTACAATTTCCATAGTTTCTGAGAAGTTTGCCATAACTTGGATGGTTCTGCTGAATAGCGTGTGTTTCCTTTAGCAGTGTCAAAGATTGTCTCTTTATCTTTGATTTTCAGAAGTTTGATTATAATATACCTAAATGTGATTTTCTTTGTATTTTGTCCTATTCAGTGATCTCATGGCTTAATTCTTTAATCACTTCATGGGAAATTTTAGCCATTTTTAGCTTCCAATATTATTTCTTCTTTATTACCTATTTTCTTTCCTTCTGACTCTCCATTTATACGTGTGGTAGACTGTTTGACATTGCTTCATGCTTCTTTGAGACTCTTTTTAAAAAAATATTCCTCCACGTTTTCTTTCTCTACTTCATTTGGATATTATTATCTACTTGACTTGGGGCTCCCTGATTCTTCTTCTATGTCTAGTCTGCTATTATGTTCATTCAAGAAATTCTCATTTCAGGTGTTGAATTCCTAATTCAGGAATTCTTAGTGCTAGAATTTTCTTTTGGCTCTGTTTTAGAGTTCTCAATTTCTTTGTTGAAATTCTCCATCTTTCTATAGATCTTGTCCATCTTTCCCTTCAAGTCCTTTAAAATAGTTACTACGTTTATTTTAAAGTTCTTTTGGTATTGTCAAACCTTTACAACTGTGGTTAAGAGCACAACTTACCTTGCAGACTGCTTCCGTTTAAATTCCAGCTCTGACATTTACTAGGTAAGTGATTTAGGAAAGTGAATTTTCTGGCCTCAGTTTCCTCATCAGTAAGATTTAGGTAACAATAATACCTTCCCCACAGCCTTCCCATGGAGATCAAATGAGTCATGGGGAATAAATAACTATCACAACGATGTGCCACATATATGAATATTTAATAAGTTACTATTATTGTTATTATTAACATTTATTTATTGAGATTTCCTAGAGATTTCTATGCTCCTCTAGAGCATCTGAATCTAGCACATTTTCTCCATTTCAAACATTTCCCAAGGAGTTTATTATTGTGCTGACTTACATTTCTCAGGTTTTTAGCAACATTGAGCATCTTTCCTCACCTAGGATTAGTCACTGGTTTTCCCCAGAACCAGTCTGGGACCTGATTTACTTCCAGATTCCCTGATGGAGCCAATTTATTCATTATCTCTCTTGAGAATAAAAACAGGAACCCTGCATGATGCATTCAGAGCCACTAGTCACCATTGTCATTTCTTCACCCTACCCAACTGGTGGTATATCAATAGCCGATGTTTCTTGAGAGCCCTCATGGGCCAGGGAATACTCGGTGATCTCAAGTGCAGCAGGGAACAGAACAACTTCTGCTGCATGAAGCCCCCTGAAGCTTTCTGTCCCCTAACCAACATTCTAAGCCCCCCTCCCCTAGGTACTGCCCTTATATCCAGCTCTTCAGCACCCAGAATAGGGGCCAGTATCTCTCAGGTGCTTACTAGACACTTGAGGAGTGAACTTGGGTGTTAGCAAAGGTTCAAGGGGAGCAAGGGCCTAAAATTATCAAGCGAGGTAAAGCTGAAGCACATGTTCTAACAAGGGTAGATTAGGCTCTCACTTGGTGCTTACTATGAAGCTGGTGTAATACAGTAGTTCTCTACTGGGGGCAATTTTCCCCTCTCCCCCAGGGACAACAGTAATGTTAAAGACCTTTTTGGTTAAAACACTAGGGTGTGTGTGTGCACACTACTGGCATCTAGAGGATGAAGTCCAGACATAATGGCAAATATCCTACAGTGTACTGGCCAACTCCCCACTACAAAGAATTAGCTGACTCAGAACATCAGCAGTGCTGAGGCCAAGAAGCCTTGGGATTAATCAAGAGGTTGGCCCCTTAGGGAGGCCACCATTTCACCCGAGATACACACAAAGGAAATGGTACGAAGCAGAACATCCCTAACGGAAGAGGAGTGACGCCACTTTGCATTCAAGGAAGAATAAAGGCACCAACGAATATTTATCCAGTGTCTATTTCACACCAGCTCCTGAGCTAGGTGCTACAGGGTCTGAATGTCTGTGTTCCCCCAATACTCATATGTTGAAACCTAATCACCAATATGATGGTTTTGGAGGAGGGGCCTTTGGGAAGTCATGAAGGCTCTCATGAAATTAATGTCCTCATAAAAGAGGCCTTAGAGAGCTGCCTTGTGTCTTCTGCCATGTGAGCCACAGGGAGAAGGTGCCTTCTGTGAATCAGGAAGCAAGTTCTCCCCAGACACCAAATCTGCAACTGCCTTGCTCTTGGACTTCCCAGCCTCTGAAACTGTGAGAAATAAACATCTGCTGTTTATAAGGTGCCCAGTATGTGGCGTTCTGTTACGGCAGCCTGAAGGGACTGACAGACTAGGTTAAAAACAAAAAGCAGCGAATGAGATAGACAAGGTCCCTCTGTTTCAAGGAGTTTCTGTCCACTAGTGGAGGATGGGCAACATAAAATAACACAATTTCAGATGGTAAAACATGCAGTGCAGGAAACAGGAGAAGGGATAAGGAATGACTGAAGGCTGGGACTGCTGTCTCATGTTGGGTGGCCCTAGAGGGCCTCTCTGAGGAGGTGACTCGGGGGCTGAATCCTGAAGGATGAGAATGGGCTGCCAAACCCTTGAGGGAACAGTGTGCTGGACAGAGGGAACAGCATGTACAAAGACAAGAGTAGGAAACCAATCCTGATAATTTGAAGGACCAGAGATGAGGCCAGTATTTAGGGGGTGTGGGGGGTAGGGACAGTGCTGGGAGATGGGGACACAGAAACATTTCACAGATTGTTGAATGGAATGGAAAGAAAGGGGAATGCTGACGTTTGACTCCTGCAGCCACAGTGGGCTTTTGGGTTTCTTAGTCCTTTCTCTCCTTTTGGGGTTCACTCTTATTAACAGGGAGTAAGAAAATTTTCCCACAGACATCCCAAGAAGCTCATCCTCTGATGCCAGTTTCTGCCTGAGACACTGTTCTTTACTTAACAGAGGCTAAGAGCGGACGCATCAACCAGGCACGGAGCCAGGGAAGATTCAGAGGGAGCTTTAGCGTTAGCGCGGACTGAGCTGACGACCCACATGACACAAAGATACACATTCCACCTCTCAGTTAAAGAACTCAGGCTCCAGACTGAAAGTTTAATATTTAAAAACAAGTAAATAAAACTTAATCTCTCTATAGGAACCAGGGATCCTGAGAGAAATCGGCATTCACCGGCTTCACGCATCAGCAGTAATTTCCACACTGCCTTTTGTCTGCACAACACGCCACGCCTTATGAAACATTTCTCTTCCTTTCGAAGGATTAACATGTTACACATCTTTACAATTCTTTTCTCCACCAAACAACAATAATCAAATGCCCAGTCCCGTTGAATTCCTTGTGAATGCCTTCTTCCCTGCCTCCGGCTTCTCCCTCTTATGTCACACAGAGTGTTGATGGGGATATATGAGAGTTTCCTTCCTGCCTTGCTCACTCACAACCTGTTATGGGTGGTGGGGAGCAGCTGTTGCTTTTGTTCACCCCACGTCTGTTCCGTCTGCAGGAAATCCAGTCCCGATTTTATTTTTGGTGATCTCTCCATTCTCCTGTCACCCTGTGAGAAGGAATTGGCCCCACTGGCCTTCAGTTGCAGAGACGGGCTTATGATCCAGCTGTGGGCAATTGATATGTGTATTCTGGGGATTCACTGAGGGTCATGTGATCCAAACAAGGTCAAAAAATCCAGTGGGAAAGAGAACCCAGGACCTGTTACTGTCAGGACGTAAAACTGGGCGACCACGGAGAGAGGGACTTGCCTGTGTGCGCAGTGAACACATGGGAAAACGGCCAAGAAACGAAGCCCTGAAGACACGATTTGAACTTCTGGATCCAACCGTGCCTAAAACAGCTTTATCCCAAGCCAATAATCATGTGAGTCATATGTGTGTTTTGCCCATGCCTAATTGAGTTGGGTTTCAGTCATCTGCTCTTCCAAGGGGGATTTGCCCAAAGGAGAGCTGCACATTTAAGGTGGACAGCAATCAAAATCGTAAGCCTTCCAAAGAAACTAGCTCTGAGTGTCTATGGCAGTGATTTTCAACCGGTGTGCCACGGCACCCTGATGTACCATGAGAGGATCATAGGTGTGCCATGAAAAATTGTAAAGATCATTAATTGAATTATTTTTGAAAGAAGTCGAAACATGTTACACATCTTTACAATTCTTTTCTCGACCAAACTACAATAATCAAATGCCCACGAATACCTAGTCCTGTTGAATTTCTTATGAATGCACAGTACATGTATTCTTGTCTTTACTCTTTTTTGGATCAACACAGTTTAAGTGTGCCATGAAAGTTTAATGATAAGTTCAAGTGTGCTGCAAGGTCAAAAAGGTTGAAAAACACTGTAAGAAGCAACATCTGTGTTACAGGGATATCAGTTAGGGAGAAAATGCATCAGCTGAGTTGTAGAGAAAGGACAAGTGAGACATTCAAGGCACTAGAGCAGGCATTCTCAAACTACGGCCCGCGGGCCACATGCGTTGGTATGAATTGTATTTGTTCCCGTTTTGTTTTTTACTTCAAAATAAAATATGTGCAGTGTGCATAGAAATTTGTTAATAGTTTTTTTTTAAACTATAGTCCGGCCCTCCAACTGTCTTAGGGACAGTGAATTGGCCCCCTGTTTAAAAAGTTTGAGGACACCTGCACTAGAGGAGTCAAGAGAGGGAAAGATCAGAGGGGGGAGGTCAAGTTTATGGAGGGCTTCCTGGAGGAGGCAGGCGTGAGCCAGATCTTAAAGGACTCACAGGAAAAGAACAGAGGGTAGGCTCAGCACGTGTGGGAAAGCCTATGACCATGAGCTGGGGAGTTCAGAGGATGATGAGGGAACACCTGAGAAAGGGGCATGTGTTTTAGGAGGCTGGTAATGCTGGGAGGAAGACTGGGCTCAGACAGTTGATACTCTTGGTTCCAAGGTAATTTGGAATTTATTTGGTTTTCCAAACTCTAGCAATTTTTTACCACCACCATCACTGTTCCCTACCTGTGTTCTACCTGTGTATTAATTTACTTATTATTAATTTATTTACTTTGGATGGATTCCATCTTTTAAACTTAACTTACAAACATATCCCTAAGCATACGTATTTGCGAAAGTATGAAATTGATTTTCTGATCACATGTTTTCTCTCAAAACTCACTAAAAAGAAACATAGGCCTTCAAGAAGATGTTTGGGTTATACTGGAAATCAACTTGTGTGCTTTTGGGGTCTGGTTTGGGCTGCATTGCTCAGGTAAGGAGAGTCACAGAAGGCTTTTGATCAAAAGAAGGAATATGCTGGAAAATGCTGCTGTTTTAGTGAACTCTATGGCGAATGGTAAACTTCATTGGGGCCTGGCAGAGGAGATGACATCAGGGTGGTGGAGTTTTCCATAATCACCAATGGGTGAGCAGGAATATAGTTCAGTGGTGGCCTGGGAATTCACAGTAAGAAAAGAACCCAGCTACACAGGAAAGAGGGATGTTGGGATTAGGACTGAATGGGTCAGCAGAAAAGCCAGAACTTGGTGAGAGGAATATCCTAAGTGAAAATGAGGCTGCTACGTTTGTGCTAATTTGTTATGGCAGCAAATGGAAAACTTCCCTCTCTAAAAGGAGATCTATTTCATCATCTTAAGTGAGGGAAAGGTTGAGAACCTACATGAATGGTGGCTCCCCAAAAGATATGTCCACATCGAATCCCCTGAGCCTATAAATATTACTTCACATGGCAAAAGAGTGACCATTACCCTTTATAGGGCAAAAGATGTGATTAATTTAAGTGAAAGACCATGAGGACGTGGCATTCTGGCACAACATAAGGACCTCAAGAAGAGCAGCTTATCCTGGAATTACCAGGTGGGCCCCCGGTACCAGTACAGGTGTTCTTTTTAGAGAGGAGGGAGGTCAGACAGCTGGTCAGGAGGGGGCAACATGACCACACAGGCCGAGACTGGAGTGATGTGGCCACAAGCTAAGAGAAGTGAACGAACAGGCGCCAGAAGCAGAGAGAAGCAAAGAATGGCCTTTCCCCTGAGTCTCTGGGGACTGGGGAGAATTGCACCAGCGATTAAAACTGAGAACGAACTGCATTGAGTTCCTGATGTCAAGCCTCATGTTAAAATGTACAACAACAACAACAAACAATAGCTGGGCACTGTGGTGAGTGCCTGTAGTCCCAGCTACTAGGGAGGCGGAGGCAAGAGAATGGCCTAAGCCCAGGAATTGGAGGTTGCTGTGAGCTGTGATGCCACAGCACTCTACCGAGGGCGACAAAGTGAGACTCTGTTTCTAAGGAGAAAAAAAAAAGTACAACAATATAAGTCATGGCTTATTAAAAGAATTCTAACAAGCCCATTTAAATGAAAAACAAAATAGTGCGATTTTTATGTAACTACTGAATGATGCCAGCCTACCATTTTCCGATTTAAAGAGTTGCCTCACCTGGGCTGAGTCATTGGTGGGAAAGCACAACTGAGTCAGCAAACAGGAACAAGCAAACCCCAGTTCCCAGTACCAACTTGTTTGGGGTTTATAAATCCAGCCACCAGAATGCTTGCAAATTTCCCTCTTTGGAGCCATGCCTGCCCATCTGTTGATTTCACTGGCTCAGTTAATCAGACTCACCCTCTCTGTCCCACAGGACCCTCCCCTAGGTCTTGCAATACATTCCAAAAGAGAAGATTATTTCTCAGGTCTGCAGAAACCAGGAGAGGAAAACTCATTTTATGATCTGAAGGGAGATGAAAAGCATATTTTAGCAGGACATTTCAAATGTATTCCCTGCTCATCACAGAAGCATCCCAAGTACTTACATTATTTAGAAAGCTGCAGAAGAGGAAACTAATGAATGTAGGATGTGTGAACGATTCATTTTGATTTTTAAAAATGCAACCGCGCCAGAGAAAGCGTTGCAAAATAATTAAAGACAAAATAAAATCTCTGCTGTTTGTAAAGTCACAAAATTAAAGAGTTGATTAAGCAAAAGCCAACCTGAGATTTAACCTTAAAGGAATCGAGCGTTTTAATTTTTCAAACGGTGGCAGAAAAATGCCATACAGAGTGTCTGAGGTTAAGGAAACTGTTATTAAAATGAGAATTATGTGCTCGGAGCGGTTCGCAGCTCTGTCCCCGGAGTGTGAAATTAGTGACTGAAGGCAGATTTCACAGGCGCTTTGTCGGAGCGTGTTGGTGTGGCAGTGGATTTGCAGCAGGGCCTCCCCGCCAAGTCCTGCCCACTTGCAAGCTGCTGTCTCTATTCATGCACAGCACAGATAATCAGGAATGTCTGGAGCGCTTTGCATTTATATTGAACGTAGCCTCCCTCCTTCCTGGCTGGAGTGATCTGGGGCTGCGTGCACGGATGGGGTCCAGGGGAGGAACCACAAGAACAGTTCTATTTTCTCTGCAAAAAAGAAAAAAATTAAAAGGATTACATTGGGAATTATATTGTGAAATCTATAGGAAATAGGAATATGGTTAAAATGGTAAGCATTAACATCTTCCTAAGGAGTTCCCTCAGCCTGGGTCTCAGGACTAAAGCCACGGATGACATTGTACCTCCATCACATCCTATACCTGGGAGGGGATCTGAGGATGTTTAACAAATACAAAAATGTGGGAGGTGATGAATTTGTTCAGGGGAGCTGTGCTTTTCTCATTCTCTCTCTGTCTCTCGTGTTCCCCTCATACACAAACAACGACCTACGGGAAAGTGTGATTACAACTTTTACTTATTGCTTACGGTCAGGTGGGCAGAGTTGTAAAGGGCAAAACTGTAGAGATGGTGAAAAGCTCAGTGGTTGCTAGGGGATTGGGGAGAAGGAGAGAAACAGGGTGGGGCAGAGGGGCTGTTGAGGGCAGTGGGCTGCTCTGTGTGATGTGAAAACGATGGACGCCCAGCATTAAACACTTGTCAAAACCTACCGAATGTACATGAACGTGAACCCTGATATAAACTCCAGGCCGTCCTGATCATGGATCCATTTTGGCTCATCAGTTGCAATAAATGTGCCACACTAATGCCGGATGTTACGGATAGGGGAAATCGTGGCACCTTCTGTATTTTCTACTCAGTTCTTTTTTAAACCTAAAACCTAGGGCGGCACCTGTGGCTCAAGGAGTAGGGCACTGGCCCCATATACCTGGGTTGGTGGGTTCAAGCCCCCCCCCGGCCAAAACTGCAAACAACAACAACAACAACGACCTAAAATCTAATTACAAAGAAAAAAGAAATAACTGTTACCTTGGGCATTTTGTACCACCTGTTATCACCACTGAACCAGTCAGAGTCTTTCTCTCTTTTTAAATTTCAGGCTAATGTGAGGGTACAAACAATTAGGTTACGATGCTTGCATTTGTTAGGTAGAGTCCGTATTGCAGTTGTGTCCCCCACCCAAGAGGTGTACCATATACCCTTACTTTGAGCCAATTAAGTAGGAGCACACCAGAGTCTCTTCAATGTAACTGGGGTCCCTGTGGCCTGAACCTTGCCTGCCTTGGGGACCTTAGACTGGGCAGTGGTTCTCCCATTTCCCTCTTGTATAAAAGTACTGAGGATGAGGGCTCAGGACAAAGCCCCAAGGGATGGACAAGGAGGCTCTGCCAGAGAGACAGCAGGAGAGTAAGATGGAGCCTGAAGTGGGAAATTGAGCTCAAAGGACCTGTCCCCTCTGCCCAGGTGCATGCTGAAGCTGATGGGGAGGGGAGAGGCTATCCCCTGGGCCACCCTGGGCCCCAGGCAGGAAGGAGCCTGGTGGCTGTGTCACCCCGGAGGAGAGGTGTATGAAAACTCTACACCCGTGACTTCAGTTTTCTGTAAACCTAAAACTGCTCTAAAAAAATTAAAGCCTTTTAATTAATTTCAAAGCAAAAAGGCCCCAGGGAATAAAAAGAAGAGATACTTTTAAGTAACTACTTGCCCATAGGGGCAGAGAAAGCTCTGATCTTAGTTACAAAGCATCTTGGTTGGTTTATCAGCTTAGGAAGCACTTGTGATAGTTTTTATTCATTCATTCCTAACAGCTTTATGTTTCAAAATTCAACCCACTCGCAATCATTAAAGAACCAACTCTATTTTGAAAGCTAGCGTTCTCCCTCCTGCAGTATCCATGGCTATAGTAAGGTATCAGGTACCCTTCAAACATAGTCTGAATATTCTTGATAAAAGCATTAAGTAAAAGGCAAATAATGATAACCATGACAAAAATTTTAAAAGCCGGCTCAAAGCTCCCTGTCACACATTGTAAATGTGCTGCATTATGAATCGAGATGATTTTGCCTCTGCTAACAAAACCCCACATCTCATAGTGGCTCAACTGTGGTGCACTGGCTCCCATATCCCGAGGGGTGGAGCAGGGTGGGCTGCAGGCTCTGGTCATGGGCAGCTGCAGAATGTCCTCATGCAGCCAGGCTCCTCCCTCCTTTCTGCTCTGCTGTCCACAGGCTTTGTCCCCTTCCTGTTTGAGATCTTTGTTTCTGTCCAGCAGGAAAAGCAGAGTCACTTCTGGAATTTTCCTAGAAGAGCAAGGAGAGGGGTGTTGCTCAGAAGCGCCCAGCAAGTGCCTCTGAGATTCTCCTTGCCCCAGAACACACCGGGTTCATCGCCTTCAAGGAAGATGGGCTTGCCCTCCGAGTAGCTCCGTGAGTTGGGTGGGTCAGCTTCCTTCCCCAAGGAAGTGCAGAGGGAAGCAGGTGGCTCCCAACTGCATTCAGGACTCCAAGTAATAAGGGGTGCTGGGCAGGCTGTCGGTGACACCACACACCTGCAAGGTGGCAGAGATACCTCCATCACCTGGGGTAGCATCTAAGCGGTTTGTGTGTGTGTACACGTGTGTGTGTGTGTGTGTGTGTTGGCTGAATTGACCAGAATGCCAAGGGAATTGAACAGGGTACTGAATGGGGCTTTCCACCTCCCAGAGTCCTCAAAGGACGTGTAAGGAAAGAAAACCACGTGTACCGCCACAGTGATTTTTAACTGGTGTGCATGAGAGGATCTTAGGTGTGCCATGAGAATTTTTAAAGATCCATAATTGAATGATTTTCTAAAGTAATTCAAAGCACAGTAGCTATATTCTTTTTTTGAGCAGTTTTTTTTTTTTGGCTGGGGCTGGTTTTGAACCCATCACCTTCAGCATATGGGGCCGGTACCCTACTCCTTTGAGCCACAGGCACCGCCCACTATATTCTTTTTTTTTTTTTTAACTCTTTTTCTTTGATCAACATAATTCAAGTGTGCCACTGAAGTTTAAATACAGGTTCAAGTGTGCCATGAGATGAAAAAGTTGAAAAGACACTGGGCTAGAACTTAGGACAGACAGTTCGTGGCCCGTATTAAGCACGCCATACATTTGCATTGGTTTTCACTGTTTTCTCCACCAGAATGTAAGTTACTTTCCATATTTGGCACACAGTAGGTGCTCAATAGATCACTGTCGACTGAGGGAATTGGGGATTGAACAAAAGGACATTCAAAATTCTACAGGGTGGGAGTGACCCTGTGACCTTCCCTCGTGTGGTGAGTTTGGAGGGCTGGATATTTGGTATATGGGTTTGTTTTCAAGGGTAGCACCAGCAGAAGTCATGTGCTCTCCCCTTCAGCCCCACACGGACCCCAGAGCCTTGTTATTCCTACGGCCCTGGTTGGGTGGGAGAGTGATTTCCTGTTTTGATTTGTGAAGGAAAAAAACAAAGGGAGGAATTGGAACAGAACAGCCTGGACTTCTGGTGGCTTCCCAGCCCTCAAACAAAACTGTCCTCTGTTCAGAAGAGCAGAAGAAACCCTCCACACTCTTCTGTCTAAACTCCCTTAGACGCCTGCAAATCGCCACTTTAACTGTGCTGCTGTGACCTTTAACAAATGAGCTCAGACATCGGACACGTCACAGGGGCCATTCAGTGACCGCAGCCCCTGATGTCCCCTCCCGCTGAAACATTCCTCCAACCACTGGAGAGGAAACAAAGCCAGAAATGGATTTGACTCTCTGATTTAGTCAGCAGAGACTCTGGGGAGGCAGAGGTGACAACAAAGCCAAGAGATTCCCAGACTCACACTGAACCACCTACAGGGTCAGGGTGACAGAAGCTCTTGGCATCAGTCCTTAAAGTCCCAGATCCCGTATACCCAACGGCTCACTATAACGAGCCCCTGCAGCTCTGGGTCGGGGGCTTTCTCTGGCTGCTGGGCTGTGCTCAGCCTGTGCAGGGGGAAGGGCTGGGGAGTTCTCACCCTGGAGAATATTCCACAACCAGCAAGAGATAGGACTTAGTGGACAAATAGCCCAGCTCTTCAAGAGTTCCCCAGCGGGGTGAAGCCCTGGCTGCCCAGACCAGCACCTGCTTGGGTGCTCACACTGTTCTGATTTCTTCCTCTCTTGCTGCATCCCTGCTAGTGCTTCCTGAAATCACTTCTCAAATGAACCAATTGCATTCAAATTCTTATCTTGGGGATGCTTCTGGGAGATCTGGATGAAGGCTGTTGGTTTGACTAGTGACAGGAAGCATAGGCCAGAATTGCTCCAGCAGATGAGGAATTCAATGACATAGTAAACTATGGGAGTGGGAAATCATACTGGCTTCAGGCACGGCTTGATCCAGGGACTCAACTAGCGCTGGCTTCAGGCACGGCTGGATCCAGGGACTCAACTAGTGCCTTAGGTTTCTCCCTTGTTCTCAGAAACTCTGGGAACTTCCAGCTTTCCCTTCAGGCTTAAATGAGTTGCCTTGGACTAAGCCTCCCCTAAAATCTTTTCTGATATCTTCCATAAAAGTCTCAAGATTTACTTGATTGGACCAGTTTGGGTCATATGATGGCCAACGGAATCAACTACTATGACTGTGACACAGAGACTTGGAAGGACAGAGGCCACGGAGGGAAGGAAAGGGTGTGGGGGCCAAAGAGCTCACAGAGTACTTCCCCCCGAACTTGTCATTTCCTTCCACACATGGCTTCATAGCCTGAGTTTAATCTCCTTTTCATGTTGTTTTTCCTGGATCATGAGAGTTAAAAAGATGATTAAAAAAAGCAGGAAGATATAAATGAAACCCCAGTTGGGACAAGCCAGGATGATTGCATTGGCTCCCTTTTCCATTCCATATATTAAAAAGGGAACCACAAAGCCCTCTGGGTGTTCAGACACAGACTGTTTTTTTATTTCATTTTGTAGCCTCTTGGTGCATTTGACATCTTTCATGATTTATGAGAAACAGATTAAAATTAAAGTATCAGGAGAATTACATTCTGCAATGAGTGACCTAGGCCCCAGATAACAGGAGCTTATTAAGTACAACATAAATTTATTTTTATCTCCTGTAATGGGTTAGGGGTGGGCGATCCAAGCCTGGGTGTGGGGCTGTGCTCTATACTAAGCTCTCAAGGAGCCACATGTTTTATCATTTTTGTTCTCAGTCATTAGTGGCCTCCACTTCTTGGGTCTCCTCAGAGTACAAGATGATAGCACCAGCTCCATCCATTACACCCACTGCCCAGCAGGCAGGAGAGAGGAGAAAATGAAGTCAAAGGGGACAAAGATCACACAATGGTTTTCTTCTAAGAAAGACTCCTCTGATATATTCCTTTACTTACAAACTGCACCCAACTACAATATTTTCTTCTAGTGTATTCAATGTTTTTTCCAAACACAATTTTTTTTTTATTTCAAAATATTAAGGAGGGGGTGGCACCTGTGGCTCAAGGACTAGGGCGCTGGCCCCATATACCCATATACTGATACCGTGGGTGGCAGGTTTAAGCCCGGCCCCAGCCAAAACTACAAAAAAAAAAAAAAAAAAAAAAAAAAAAAGGCAGCCATTGGATATTATTCAGATAGTTACAAATATATATTTAAAAAACCCAAAATATTAAGGAGGTACCAATGTTTTGGTACATGAGTAGCTTTTACAATAATTAAGTCAGGACTATGCATGTCAAACTTTATTTTATTTTTTAAATTTTTAAAAAATTTCAAATTAATAGGGGGGTATGTATAATTAGGTAACATAATTTACTTTTGCGAAGTTGAAACCTGGGCTGTAGTTGTGCCCTTCACCTAGGAAGTGTGCAATGTGCCCGTTCGGTGAGAATTTACCCAACCCTCCCTCCGACTTGATTTCTTTTTGTTGTTGTTGCCTTTGGTAGAATGCCATGGTGTCACAACTCACAGTAACCTCCAGCTCTTGGGCTTAGGCGATTCTCTTGCCTCAGCCTCTCAAGTAGCTGGGACTACAGGTGCCCGCCACAATGCCCGGCTATTTTTTTGTTGTTGTAGTTTGGCTGGGGCCAGGTTTGAACCTGCCAACCTCAGTGTATGGGGCTGGTGCCCTACTCACTGAGCCACCGGCACCACCCTCCAACTTGAATTTTATTGAGGTTTTCTCTTGAATGAGTGAGCATGTGGTTGTTAATCTACTGGTTCTAATTTGGTATTGAGTACATGTGATGCTTGTTTTTCCATTAAAAATATGGAACACTCCGTGAGTTTTCTGGGCGTCCTTGTGCAGGGGCCAGGCTAACCCTCTCTGTATCATTCCAACTTTTCATGTGAGCTGCTGAAGTGAGCACAGATGGGTTAAATCTTTTAAAAATTGATTTATGAATACTATGTAGCAATAATGATAATATAATCACAATATTAACAGTTAATAATTAATAATTACACATGTGCCAGTCACATATAATATACATAATGTAATTATATACTCACATAATATACAAATATGTATATTTGTAAGTGCCCAACATATGTAATCCTCATATCAACTCCACTGCAGGAGGCTGAATCATGTCTCCAAAGATGTCCACATTCTGATTTCCAAAACTTCTAAGTACGTTATTGCAAGGGGCAAAAGAAACTTAGTCTATACGATGAAATAAAGGACTTTCGACCAGGAGATTACCCTTCAGGGCCCGGAATCGAGCAGGATAGCATTCAACAGAAAACACCATTGCGCCTAATCAGTAAGGGCGACTACTGTTTCCTGCTGTATGTTAGTGCACGTGTGTGTGTATGAGTGCACAACTGTGTTTACACCATGTCTGATAAAGCACATACCCTCTGTGGGTCTCAGTTAAAAAAGCAACAACAACAACTGAAAAAGCCTGATTTAGAGAATTTGCACACCCATCTTTTCCACAGCCAATAGGATCACCTTCTTTGCAAACCACTGTGACTCAGCTGTCATGGACTCCTGGCCAAGGTGGTCAGCTGGACTGACAGGGATCAGAGGTATTTCATCTCTGCAGGGGAAATATGGGTCTTGTGAATTTTCTTTTCCTTTCCTCCCTCCCCTCCCTTCTCCTCTCCTCTTTCCTTCCAGCAAATGTTTATATGGAAAACACTTTGGGCTTCCCCCTCCTGCTAAGTGACCGAATATGCTGGCATCCCTAATTTTAGAGGCAGAAATGATTACCTAAAGGAGGGCCACTGATCCTTTTGCATTTCTATAGCCAGATTCATGTCTAGGAAGACCAAGGTCTGCAATATCTGTAATAACCACCTTGAAAATGCAGGAGGGAGTCCGGGCATAGTGACTCATGGCTATAATTCTAGCGCCAGGAAAGGCTGAGGTGGGAGGATTGCTCGAGGGCAGGAGTTTGAGACCACCTTGAGCAAGAGGTAGCCCCCATCTCCATGGAAAATAGAAAAATTAGCTAGGTGCAGTGGTGTGCACCTGTAGTCCCAGCTCCCGGGAAGATCACTGGAGCCCAGGAGTATGAAGTTGCAATGAGCTATCATGACCCCATTGCACTTGAGCCTGAGTGACAGGGCAAGATCCTATCTCAGAAAAATAAAATGTAGCAGGGAGCAGAGATGTGCATGGAGTTGGAAAGTTCAGAACACAGAGCAAAGTCAGTAATTATGGCACAGAGAAAGGGTGCTAAATGTGCCTGATTATCCAGATCTGGGAGGAAGGCGGAATGCTATTGCAAGGAGTCTCCAGCTAAGAGGGTGGCTGTCATGACTAGAGCCCTGAATTGAGAGAGCAGGAGGAATGGGTCAGGCCAGAAGGGGCAGGAGCCCTGATGCTGGACGGGGTCCTGGGTGGGCATAGCTCTGAGGGACCATGCATTCAGGGTCAGCAAGGTGGGGAGTGTGCTCAGGGTCCTGAGATGGAAATAAGGCTCCACCAGCAATGGGCAGGTCCACCCAGGCAAGGGGTCTGGGGTCCCCCGGTAGGAGGCATCTGGGGCTGGGACGATGCTGCCAAAATTATGATCTGTGGCCACTGGTGGTTCATGAAATGAGTTAGGGGCCCGTCTTGGTACCTTGAGGTTGCACCTGTGACTATGTATGCATGAGGACACTGTCCGAGGAGCAAGCGGCTTGATCCCTTCACTCACTTACTCATCCCTGTTCACTGCCAGCTCCATCAGAGGACTGGGGACTGGCGATAAGCAAACCAGGCACAGTCCCTGCCCCGACGCGGCCTTCCCTCCAGTGCAGGGAGACAGATAGCAGATAAATAAAATCGATCCTACAGTGTCTGAAAGGGACAGGGCTTCAAAGAAAAATTAAGGAAGGCCGTGGGTTGGAAAGTGCCAGGGTGGATCTGAGACAGGGAACTGACAGCTACTGGATTTGGCCTCGCTCTGGGCTTTGCCAACTTTTGCAGCCTGAGTCAGGAAGTCTCAAAACAACGTTCCCAATTCCCCTGATCAAAACAGGATGGAGGCAGGGCAAATTCTACCAGCTAGGGCCAAGATCGTGGCTATGCTGGCCTCAAGGCTTCATTATTCACGTTCATTAAAGTTTCTCAGAAAGCCTCCCACCCCCATCACGACGCACCTGTTGCCCTGACACTTCCTATTCGACCATGTTTAGTTCACAGGAGGGCATCACCCTGATCCCAGAGAAACACTGCTCCTTCCCAAGAAATAACATGGACCTTCCTCCCCTTGTTTAGCCTATAATTAAGCTGTGGCTTAAATAGCGGGGCCAAAGGAACAAGGCAGGGGGCCAGTTCTCCTCTGCTGGGAGAACTAGGCTCTGCTCTGTCTGTGGAGTAGACTTCCTATAGCTTCTGAACAAAACCCACTTTCAGGGCAGCGCCTGTGGCTCAGTGAGTAGGGCGCCAGATCCATATGCCAGAGGTGGCGGGTTCAAACCCAGCCACAGGCCAAAAACTGCAAAATAAATAAAAAAATAAAAAAAAACCCCAAACAAAAAAAAACCCACTTTCACTTCACACTGTGGCTCACTCCTGAATTTCCGAGGACCCAGTTGGACTTCAAGTGGCTCCCAGCACAGGGGGTCACTTTCCTGTGTCAGCTCTTTCATCAGACATGGTGATCAGAGAAGCCATCTGGTTAGGTGACACTGGAACAGAGTCCTGAGGGGTAGGGGACAGAGCTACTCCCTTACAGGTAGGAAGAGCCTTCTAGGCAGAGGGAACAGCAGAGACAGCGCCTATAAGGGCAAGTGTGCCTGGATTGTGCAGGAATAGCATGGAGTCCTGTGTGATTGACAGGGAGTGAGCAAGCTGAGAGGGACGGGTGGGATGTGGGGGGACAGTGCGAGAGTGGTGGTACACAGTGAAGTCTGCAGGGCTCTGGGGCTCCCCATGAGCACCTTGCCATCCATTACAAGGACACTGGTGTGTTCTTTGGCTATCGTGATACTTCAGGTGGGAGATGGCTGCTGGGCCATGGTAGGAAGTGATTGGACCCAAGGCATGTTCCGAGATGGAGCCAGTAGGATCCCTGATGGAGCGGACATAGCAGGTGAAAGGGAGCACCCCAAGATGACTCTGGTATGGGGCCTGGGCCACAGGAAGGAGTTGCCAGTTACACGAAATTAATGTTTGCGTAAAGTTCTCAAGACAGAAACTGGTATAAAGTAGGCATTTGGTACAATCACAGTGTTATCATCTTCCAACGGGGGAGCCAAGGGATAAAGCCCAAAGTTGGATGAAGAAATAAAGATGTTCAAGCAAAACCCCATCATGTATGGACTGTATCCTCTACATAAGAAGACCCTCCAGTCAGTTCATGGGAATTAACACATGTAGTCTTCTCAATGACACCAAGAGGCAGGTGCTGTTATTGTTTTATTTTGCAGATGTGGAAACAGGGGGATGAAAGAAGTGAAATAACTCATTTACTAGGAAGTATTAGTGTTTGAACTCCAAATCTAGGCTGTTTACTTTCAGAGCAGTGAACTAGTTAGTCCCACTACCTCTAAAATAGAAAATAAAAATTATAACATTGGCAGGTTGGGAGCCTGTTGGGCAATAGCCCGTGCCTAATCTAACCCTAGAAGTTGAAGGGTAATAGTAAGATTTCCAGAGGCACCAAAAATTCCAGAACTGTGCAAAGTGGTTGAGCCTAGGCATGGACGGAAGATGAGAAGGTGGGGACAGTGGATTGCTGCCTTTTATTTTCAGTATGATTCATTCTGATAGAATATAAAACATCCAGAAATATGTTTTCTTTCTCTTTCGGTGGTCTCTGAGCCAAAGTTCTGTTGAACAACTAGAAGCTCTATCTGCTCAAGATTCGATTTACAGAACTGCACAAACCAGGGCAATTTGGTCCAAAGCCAAGGAAATTAATTATCTAGATCAGTAGTTGGCAAACTTTTTTTTAAAAAAGGGCCAGATAGTATGAAATATTAAACGTTTTAGTTTCACAGGCCATCCTGCCCTCAGCTCAGCCTGTTACATTGTGAGAGGAGCCATCGTCAGTACCGAGATCAATGAGCATGGCTGTGGTCCTGGGAAACTTCATTTGCAAAATCAAGCAGAGGCCATACAGGGCATGCAGGCAGACTTCTGAGCTACTTGATTTGAACTTGATGGTATACAGCCACAGATGGCTGTGCAGGTGAGCCTTCCTGAAGAAACCTGTCAGAAGGGATGGTTGCGAACAACTTCTGGGCATTCACACCTAGTTTGACCATGAGAATGGAGACCCCACATCTGTAGTTTCTGTATGCCTACCTGAAGGACACCACCAGGCTCGACAGAAAAGCCTAGGAATGAACTAAAACAGTAGAAGTGAAATATACCTTTTTGCATAAATTACCTACCTGTGCTTTAAGAAGAGTTTCTCATGCCCATCGGCACTGGGACTCTGGTGGATTAAAAATGTCCATGCAAACAACTTTGCTGAACCAGAAAGCCTTGCCTCTGGAAAACCAGACAGAGAACCTAAAAATTACTTACAGAATGAGATGGACAAGAGAAATCCGGGTTTGTTGTTTCCATTGCAAAAACATTCATCGTTTTACACAGTGGAAGAACTCAGAATCTTGTTTTACCAAAACCCAATTCGCACACCTCCCCTAAAAGGCGCTGCAGTGTGAACCTGTCCAGGTGTGTCTTCCTCATACCCTCCAGGAGGGCAAGAGCTCGCAGGCTCCTTCTCCATCGTACGGCCACTGTGCCCACATCGGGGCACAGTAGGTATTAGCTGTACTAACGGATGGCTGACGGGCTTCTTTGTACCAAATTAATTGTTGGTTTCAGTTTTATAGGGCTTCACTGGTGAATATTTTATGAGGATATTTCAGTAGGACCAAGATCTTTTTCTTTTGTGCAGTCAGAGCTCTTTGATTAGGATATAGATTTAGCTTTTGGGACAGGAACATGAATTAATTAGGGACACACAAGGTATTGAACAAATCCTAAAATTTCAGCGGCCTGACCAATTAAAAGTTTGTTGTTTGTTCCTCTAATAGTTCAAGTGAATGTTCCTGGTTTAGGAGGGGGGTCTCCTCTGTGGTTTGGGGAGCTAGGATCCCTCTCTTCTGTGGGCCCCCTCGTCTTCAGCTTGTGGTTTCCAGACTAATTCTGGGGCATCCGTGTCTATTCTGGGTGATCCGGAGCAATGATTCCATTGCTTTGCCCGACTGTGGCGAGGCTGGGAGCTGTGGTCTCCTTGTGAATCCAGGAAGAGGAAATAGGTCTGTGATCACTCAGCCTCTGCCACATGCAAAATAACAATATGTTCACATCGAAGTTTATTCACTTGGGGAAGCTGAGACAGGTGCATGGCTTGAGCTCAGGAATTTGAGACCAGCCTGAGCAAGAGCAAGACCCTGTCACCAATAAAAACAGAAAATTAGCCAGGTAGTGTGGCAGGCACTTGGAGTCCCAGCTACTTGGGAGGCTGAGATAAGAGGATTTCCTGAGACCAAGAGTTGAGGTTGCTGTGGGCTATGATGACACCACGGCACTCTACCCAGGGCAACAGAGTGAGACTTTGTCTGAAAAAGTTTTTTTCTCTGCTGTACGATCGGAAGTAGTGGTTTAGAGCTGCTGTGGTTGTTCTGTGAACAGGGCCCTCTCAGCCCCTTCTCTGTTGCTCTGCTGTCCCTAGGCTGTGACCTTCGACAACAAACTCCAAGGTGGGTGCCTACCATGCCCCGCATCCAGCCAGCAGGAAGGCAGAAGGGGCTGCCTCTTATCTTCAATCTGGAAGGATAAAAGCCATAGGTTGCGCCTCTTGCTTCTCCTTGGGTACCTTTGAAACAGAGTCTGACTATGTCACCCCACAGTAGAGTGCTGTGGTGTCACAGCTCACAGCAACCTCAAATTCTTGGGCTTAAGCGATTCTCTTGCCTCAGCCTCCCAAGTAGCTGGGACTACAGGTGCCTGCCACAATGCCTGGCTATTTAGTTGTTGTTGTTGTAGTTGTCAGTATTGTTTAGAAGGCCCTGACTGAATTTGAACCTGCCAGCTTCGGTGTCTGTGGCTGGTGCCCTAACCACTGAGCTACGGGCACCAAGCCTTTCTTGGGTACCTTTGGTTATAACATGGTCAGATGACACACCCAGCTGCAGGGGAGTCAGGGAAACTCAGTCTTTAGCCTGGGAGACCAAGTATCCAGCTAAAAATCACACTCAGAGAGAAGGGGTGAATACTGGGGGACAAGAAGCAGTCTTTATAAACAGAAAGCCCCTGTGGGGGAAGAATGGGAAGAGCTAGAAGTACAACTGAGGCAAACAGGCCATCAAGACTGGCAAATATTCTCCAAAGCAAAAGGAGGATGCTGTATTACTGGAAAAAAGGAGAAAAACCTGATTCTGTGTCACACAGCCAAGATCCACAGCAGAGTTCCGTGGGAACAGTGGTCCTCAGCTCTGCCTGACTCAACTGTATTTTATGATGATTATTTTATGATGACTTTCTACTATTCTGAAATGGAAATTCATGAATAATATAATTTGCCCATATCCGTAACTGAACGGCAAATCAGGAGGATGCCCCAATGTAATATAAAGGGGAGAGAAAAGGAAATCGGCTCATTATAAAATAATGCTGTATAAAAATAAAAATTCTGTAAAATATACTTACAATAAATACCTGCAAAGGATTGGGCATAGCTATACCAGACAACCTTCAGAAGCAGTCGGATGTCTGCGGCCACTGTCAACAATGAGTCTGGATCAAAGAGAAGCGGGTCACTCTGCCTAGACAGTTAGAGGACAAAGGGACAGCGGTGTGTGGGCATGGAGGAAAACTAGTATATTTGATGCACTTCAAAAGGTGCAAAAGATACTTAGGGTTCTACATCAGATGGAGTTGGTTTCTAGGCTTGTGCACTATTTTAAGGGTCTTTGAAAAGTCAAGGGACTTTGGTGTGTGGCACTGTCCTGAATGTGGAGTATCCCCGGACTCCTACTGAATAAATGCCAGTGTCTCCCAAACAAAATACAACCCGAACCCTCCTCACAAATACCCAGAATGCCCCAGGAGGGTATGATGTCCATTGTAGACGGCTGCATTGAGGGAGAAACTGGGATTTATAAACCCACGGAGGCCTGACTCACATTCTCTCATCTGCGCAGCCGTAGTGCGGAACTTGGCTGAACACCAGTCATTCTTGTATTATAAATACTCCCCTGTGGGTGTTGAGGATTGAAAGCACCAGCCTCAAGGAGGGGTCCTTAAGTCCATACTCTACTTAGCCGCAGCCAAGTCTCCATCTTTGTTAAATAAACCTTCATTCATTGGCTCTTGCCCCAGCAAAAATCACCACGCCAGGGGTGACACGCTTCGCCAGTTATGTGAAAGGGAATTACATCCCACGTACTTCTGGTCTCCTCAGCCACGGTTGTTTCTTTGGTGTCATGGGGGTTATTTTTAAGCATCAGAAGAAAAAAGGAGAAAATCTAAAGGGACCACCACTAAGTTGGAAATGCTAAATCCTGTTAAACCTTAAACAAAACCCAACCCAAAAGGCCTTAATGGAATAAGCTCATGAACAGAGCTGACCCAGGTCTTAGCAGCGAGCTCTTGCCGGTTCCTTTGAGAGCCCACTTCCTTCCATCGGGACTGGGGGAGGGGGAGGTCGCCTGTTTTCTAGATATTCTCACCAGGCTGCTTGTGAGGAAGGGACCATTCTGTGGTCTTTAGATTTTGTTCTCATTTTAAGTTTCCCCTTACACGACAACATTCATGATTATTTTAAAAATAGCTCTGGTCCTTTTAAAAGGCAAGGGAAGAAACAATTAACTAATTTATATAGTAGAGCTAGAAATAGGGATTGGAACTATTTTGTCCTCGGATGTTTAAAGCGAACATCCCAATTACCATCAGGCGAGCTCCTCCCTAAAATCCTTATAACCTAATCATCAGGGGATGTATTTCTGTATGAAGCAGGGCTTCTGTCTAAAGCTCTTTCCCGAAGTTCATTACCATATCTGGTGGATAACTCTGTGACATTCTCAAAAAAAAAAAAAACAAAAAACCAAAGATGCAAACATCCAAAAGCTCAGAATGGCCCTAATGTCCCCCAGTGGTAAATGGGTGAACACATTGTGGTACACCCCAACTAGGCTCCATTCAACGATTCTCCAACAGTGGTTGGGGGAGGCTCAAAGCCATTTTGCTGAGTGACAGAGCCCGCCCTCAAAATTACCTACTTTATGATTCCATTTATTTGACATTCTCAGAAGGGCAAAACTATAGTGACGGAAACACATCAATCATTGCCAGGGGTGTGTTCAAGAAATGGCACAAGGGAGTTTTTTTGAGGGGGTGACATAACGGATCTGGATCCTGATTTGGGGGGAGGTTAAATCAATCTCTTCATGTGTTAAAATTCAGAGAAAATGCGCACTACAGAAGGTCGATTTTTCTGTGTGATATATAGTTTCATTATTAAAAAAATCATCTCAAGGAGTGACATTTGTTTTTTGTGTTTTTTTGAGACAGTCTCACTCTGTCACCCTGGAGAGAGTGCCACTGCATCAGCCTAACTCACAGCAACCTCAGACTCTTGGGCTGGAGCAATCCTCTCGCCTCAGCCTCCCCAATAGCTTGGACTACATGCACCTGCCACAATGCGTGGCTAGCTTTTCTATTTTGAATGGAAATGGACTCTTGCTCTTGCTCAGGCTGATCTCAAACTCCTAAGCTCAAGCAATTCACCCACTTCTGCCTCCTAGAGTGCTAGGGTTAAAGGTGTGAGCCACCGAGTCTGGCGTCAATGAATGGAATTTGAATTTATAGTGGTGTCTAACTCATGCATCAGCACCTGCACTTGGACATGGCATGTGGATTGGCCTGTGTTCCCTCCCCACCCCCCCCATCTACCCTCATCTTCCTCTGCTCCCTTCCTGCCCTCCCTGCCCCACCCAGCCATACTTGCTGCACCTCAGATTCTTTCTTCATGGTGTTCCTTCCTCTCAATGCTCCTGGTTTGCCTGAGACTGAGAGGCTTTGGGTGAACCAAGACCTCCGTGTTGGGAAGGTCCCTGGCAAATGTGGACGGTTTGGCCACCCCATGCTGGACTTGCCCTCTTCTTGAATTCAGATCTCTGCTCAGACGTTTCCTTCTCAAATAGCACTTCCTGACCACATGCCTGATCCTGGACCTCCTTCATTTCTCTCCCTCATACTTGTCTTGTCCTGTCGTGGTCTAGCCTGTCTGCTTTTTGTTTGAGGATCACACACCCATCTAGTGACTGCCGTATGGTAGTTAAGTTTAAATACAAAAGCAAGCTGCAGAGAGTTGCATGCTGTTCATGAAGGGTTTACACACATCAGCTGTATAGTGCAACTTAACCAGTGCAGTGTATCGTTCACAGGCACGTGGACGCAGCAAACCGTAAAGCCTGTAGGATAAACACTGGGGCGGGCAGGGCGGGGCCAAGGAGTATTAATCACCTGGAATGTTTCATTTGAAAGAAAAACATCTGAAATGAATAGTTTTCTCAGATCTGGCTGGGGAGATCACTGGTGTTCATTACAGTTTTCTTTATTATTTCTCTGTAGGCTTGAAATATTTCATAACAAAAAACAATGCAAGACCACAGATCTGTAGCAGAAGGAAAAGTGATCTGTTTGGGATGTCCCCTGCATAACCAGACTTTCTAGATGATGGTTGGCTTTTCATGTCCCTCTCAAAATCAGGTAACATCGCATCTGAGATGTCTTCTGAGCTCCTGCCTCCCAAGAGGCAGGCACAGAGATGAACACGGCACAACCCTCGCCTTTAAGGAGCTCTGAATCCAGCACAGGCTTCAAGAGAGAAGCCAGATTCAAAGATTCTTGTTCAAGGCACCAGGAGGTAGTGGCTGAGCTCATGTGCTTGGATTTGGTCCTCAGTTCATTTGGTAAAGAAAAGTTGAAAATGTCATTAAGGCAGGAACAGTGCTGGGAAAACCTTCCACTTCCCTGGCTTTGTAGAAAGGATGGCCATTCAGTCCTGGTTCGAGGAGGGACTAGTTTAGACCCGGGGGGAGGAAGGAACCGCGTGGCTTGTGGCCGCAGACTGGATCCTGATGCGAAGGCAGGCAGGCCAGGAGAGCTGGGCACGTTCCCACATCTGCTGTGTATGACCTCACAGGGGCAGGCCCAGGGTTGCCAGGGTGTTGGGCAGAGAATGGGTAGCTGGTGCCGAGTCCCTAAGCTGTTCCATTTCCTGTGTATTATTAAAACACAAAATCCTGGCTCAGCTGCGTGGCTCTGCTGGTGCTAGTTGGGTCAAGTGTCCAGCAAGTTGAGGGCTCACATGGGCTGCAAGGAAAAATACCCAGCAACTCCATGGAAAAATGATGTGCTCACAAAATGATGGGACCTACTTGACACTGAAGAGATAGTGACCAAGTCAGTCATTCATTCGCCTGACGAGTACTGATGGATCACCCACGGAGTGCTCAGTATGTTCTAGGCGTTTGGAGGAGAGAGGCAAATGGGATAGATGAGAGCCCTGCCCTCTTGGAGCACACCTCAAATATTTAAAATCGTGATGAGGGCTATGAAAAAAATGCAACAGGGCTCTGAGCCAGCAGAGGGTGGGCATATGTGCAGGGAGCCCCTCTCAGTCCTACTGACCCCTGTCAGGGGTGAATGTGGAAGAAGAGGTGAGCATGTGCGATCTGACCAGAAGGAACAGCAAGTACAAGGCTGGGAGGTGGGGACAGCCATGGGGTGTGTTTTGGGAACAGCTGGGCCAGTGCAGCTACGGAGGCAAAGGACCCAGCTATGTTCTAACTGGGGACGAGAAGAACTGGATTCCTCATTTCAACTCACTGCTGGGAGGGGCCCATTCTTTCTCTTACTAGAAACTTCTGATGTGAAGAGAGCACTGAAAAGTTTAATTTAATTAGACTGTTGAAGCCCATCGAGTCATGCCATAACCACCCCCTGGCTCTTCTCTTTCCTGCCCTTGAATCTCTTCCTTCTACTTGGTCTGTTGACGGTGACGACTTGCCCCTCTGATGTCGAGTCCTGAAGCCAGTGGTTCTCAACCTTCCTAATGCCGCAGCCCTTTAACACACTTCCTGTGGGTTGCGACCCACAGGTTGAGAATTGCTGCCCTAAGCCGTGCATTATTAAAATTAATAATGTGATTTCCTGTGCAGTATTAAAATTAATAAAACACAAAATCCAGGCATAGTAGTTATCTTTTTTGTTGATCCATATAGAACAGAAACAGGCAAAGAAAAGAAAAAAAAAATAATCACATGACCTTGGATCATATCAGCCCAGCGCCGTGAAACAAAGACCTGAGAGATTTTCTGGTTGACGTTCATTTGGGCACTTGGAACGATGACACTTTAAAGCAACAATTTCAGCCGTGGCTTTCCTTTATGGAGGGCACACAGGATCTTTCTGGTTCTGGGGACCTGCGGTGAGGTTAGGGGGTTGCTTATGTGCAGGACATTTGCTGTGTTAGCAAACATTTATTGAGCACTTACTGTGTGCCCAGCATGGCTCTACACACTTCATAGGACTTATCCTCCAGATAGCCCGGGCAGATCGGGAGTACTATGAGCCCATTTCACAGATGAGGAACGTTCAGCGAGCAAATACCACTAAATAGAGTAAAGAGTCTGATTGAGAGGGAATTCCTCCACCTGACTGCCTTTGCGCAGCAACTCAGGTTTTTCCTGCCTTTGGACTAAAACCCAAACACTGTCTCCTCTTTGGTTTTGGATTAGAACTGTACAAGGGTCTCCTTGCGACTCACCCTGCAACTCCTGGGACTTGTCAGAGTCTATGGTCACAGAAGCCATTTCCTTATAATAAATCTGCATGTTGCCTCCTATTGTTTCTGTTTCTTGGTGACCCCTGACTAATACAGAGGGGTGAAAACTGGGGGGTGGCCCAGTGCTGCCTGCTGCTGTGATGGGCACAGTGACTGGTGGGCACAGTGCATCCTTGTGTGGCCACTTGCCTAAAGAGGTTATGCACGTTTGTTCTTCCTTTTAGCCTCCCGCTGGTGGGTGATTTCTCTGGAAGGAGCTACAGTCACTTCACAGGGGCAGTTGCAGCGTTCTGGGGGTTCACTGTACCTCACATCCATGTCTAGAGATCTCATCAGGGGACCAGTTGTATGGTGTGATTTGGGGGCCACGTTCCTGGCTATGTGGCCCGTAAGTTCAATTCTTTGGAGTGTGTGAGCCCAGGCTACCCAGTAGGCTCTCATGAATCCACCTGCTGATTTAACTGTCTGGAGACATTTCTGTTGTTTGCGATGAGGAGCCCCTAGGGGGTACAAGTGTGAGAAATGTTTAGTAAATACAAGAGAGATGCACAGTGAGGCACTTGTGCTTGGCTCTGGATTTAAATGGAAAGAGATGTCAGGAGAACACGGCCCAACAAGCAGGGCTACCTATAGCCCATCATTCTATTGGTGTTAATCCAACGTGGACCTGCAGAGCTCCGCTGTTCTGGGCACTGTGCTCGATGTAGGGGATGCAGGGATGGCCAAGGCAGATAAATCATCTGTCTTCATGTAGCTGCTGCTCTAGTCGGGAGACACCACGAGGCAGGCAAACTGCAAATGACTGATATGATTGCAGACTGCAGTGAGGGTGATGAAGAAAATAAGGCAGGAGGGATGCGTACCGAGAGGGGTGGAGGCCATGGTGCTGAACGCCTCCTTCAGCGAGGTGGTTATGGAAGACTTCTCAGAGGTTGTGACATTTGAGCTGATATGAAGGGTGAGATGCAGGCACCTGGGGTAAATGTCCTGGGCAGACGGAACAGTGCATGCAGAAGCCAGAGTCAGGAAAGAGCTGAGCCCGTTTGGGGAGCAGGAAGGAATCAATCAGGCATGGTCGTGTGGGCCAGAGTTAAGAGAGTGGATTTTACGCTAAGAGCCTGGGGGGACCTTAAGGGAATGGCATGATCTCATTTTCCTTTGACAAATAGACTTTGGCTGCTGTGTGCAGGATGGATTATGAGGGGTAACCAGACAGGGCTGTCTCAGTCATCCTGAGTGTAGAGAGCTTGGGTACAGGTGGGGATGGTGGAGGGAATAGAATAGAGAAGTGGTGGACTCAGAGTCTGCTTTGGAGGTTGAGCTCCAAATAGCAGGAAGGGCTGATGGGTTAGGGTTAGAATGGGTGGGGCCTTGAGAGAAAGGGAGGTGCCAGACTTAGCCAAATAGTCATAGAACAGTGGTTCTCCACCTGTGGGTCATGACCCACAGGAACTATATTAAAGGGCCGCGGCATTAGGAAGGTTGAGAACCACTGTCATAGACCATCACAGGGAAAATCCATTACCACCACTAAGAACTTTACAGTTCAAAAAGCACGGTCGTGTCTATTGTTCTCATTTAATCATAGAAAGTTCACATGCAAGAGTCACCTAGTCCAACTTCTTAATTTGACGGAGGAGAAAACTGACTTCAGAGCTCAAGGTGACCCAGAGAGTTACAGACAACAGGTCAGAATCCAGGTCTTCTGAAATCCAAATCCGTGCTCTGCATACTGTGGAATTTGGTTAGGAAGATTCTTTCCATCTGTGAGTTTCTTTCTCTTATTATCTGGACAGTTGGGTGCTGCCACCCACCTTAGGGAACGCTCCTGGGACCGCCCTCCCTGGCCCAAGCACCCCGCCTTGTCCTTTGAAAGCTCAGATGGCTCCTCCACCAAGAATCCGGCTCTGTCTGTCCCAGGCAGAATCCATCCTCTCTGACTTAAACATGTGCACATTCTTCCACCCAGCAAATCCTGGATTTAGGAACGTATCCTATGGAAACTGTAGCTCTGCAGTGCAAGAACATGTGTTCAAAGATATTTATTCTGGAGTTGATCATTGTTAGTTTATGGTAGAATCTGGAAGCAGCCTGGACATACATCAAAAGGGAAGTGGGTGAAGTCACGCTCTGGAATGCTAGACAGTCATTTGACAATACTGAATTGGGGCTGGGTGCAGTGGTTCATGCCTGTAATCCTATCCCTCTGGGAGGCCAAGGTGGAAGGATTTCTTGAGCTCAGGTGTTTGAGACCAGCTGGGCAAGAGTGAGACCCCCTGGTCTATACTAAAAATAGAAAAATTAGCAGGGCATTGTGGCGGGAACCTGTAGTCCCAGCTACTTGGGAGGTTGAGGCAGGAAGATTGAACCCTTATCTCTGTCTCGGGAAACCCCTCAAAGCCAGCTGTGCAGGTCTTGAGGCTTTTCACCAAGGGGCCCTTTTCTATTTATTTATCAGTTTATTTGTTCAGTGGTGTATTATTCT
Source organism: Perodicticus potto (assembly GCA_963574655.1). Lineage (NCBI taxonomy): Eukaryota > Metazoa > Chordata > Mammalia > Primates > Lorisidae > Perodicticus > Perodicticus potto. Next base: position 2,586 of record CAUYRH010175714.1, on the reverse strand, counting down.
TACCACCAAAACTATGTTGAAATAACCACATAAGTCAAGATACAAATGCCCATCCCTGTCCCGCCTCATCAGCCCCCTGCACCAGCTGGGCAAGAGTGAGACCCCTGGTCTATACTAAAAATAGAAAAATAAATTAATTAAACTCCCACGAGTTTGAAGTTGCTGTGAGCTAGGCTGACATCCTAGCATCCTATCCAGGGGGACAGAGAGAAACTCTGTCTCAATGAAACAAACAAACTAACTAACTAACAAAAATGCTGAGTTGGATTCCTATCTATTGATCGGGAAGGAGGATGTCCATGCCATGGGAGAGCACAGTGACACGTATTCATGTAGTGAAAGTGCATTTGGGAGGGGAAACCCGAATCCTTTTAAAGAGAGGCCAGAAACCCTCTGCCGGGGTGCATCTGTCTGGGCGTGGGTCTGCGAGCGTGCAGAAAGCCGTGGAAGGAGGCTCATCTGGCTGTTCACACTGGGAGTGGGGTAGGGGAAGGAGGAGACAGAGGTGGGGGGGTAGAAATTGGAGGAGAACTGAAAGGAAGGCATGGCAGGATGCTGGGAGGAAGTCTGGACAATCGGAGTTGGCCTGGATGAGCAAGCTGACCGTGTGCACAGAAATGCAGGGGGCTGATGAGGTGCGGCAAGGCTGGGCATGTGTATCTTGACTTATGTGGTTATTCCGACATAGTTTTGGTGGTAAGAATAATACACCAGTAAACAAACTGATAAATAAATAGAAAAGGGCCCTTTGGTGGAAAGCCTCTAGACCTGCACAGCACAGCTGGCTTTGAGGGGTTTCCCGAGGCAGAGAAAAGTGGTACAACTGGACACAAATGTGTGTGCAGCCCCCAGACGCCAGGAGGCTGATTCTCTCTGTAGGGTCTGAGGACTCTGCTCCTCTTCGCCAGGGTGGGGGCAGCAGGTGGAGGAGGCTGCAGCAGCCAAGATGCTCTGGATTGTCTGCCTCAGCCTGGGCAGGCTGGAGGGCTGCAGGGAAAGGCCACAGGGCAGAGGAGCTGCAGGGGGGCAGGGGCAACAGCAGTTTCAGCCTCTGTGAGTATATGTGGCTGTCCAAGGGCCAAGGGGTTCTCGGTGCGGGTGTTGCCCCTGAGAGGTGACGGGGGTGCACATTGATGGGGGTGTGTGTGTTATTGGCATTTGGACTGGAAACCGGGGACAGAAGCTGGCCACACACATAGGTCAGTCCCACTCCGGGCAGGATTGTCTTATATCTTGCACTAGTGTCAAATGTCCCATTGGATGTCCACAAACATCTGAGCCCCAGATGGAAAGTCCAGTTTACATGGTGACAATGGTAATTTTCCCCCCACTGTTTCAATAGTCTCTGAGTTTCCTGGAAGCTTGTATTTGTGTTGTTGAGAAGTTTACCCACAGTGGTTCACCATCTTGAACTATCGTGTCCCTCGCAGCAAAGTGTCTCAGGACGTTTGAGGTGGCACCTGGAAATGTTTGTCACCTCCTGCATTTACAGCTTCATCAATTCTTTTTTTTTAATAGTTTATGAATTTATTTCTTTATTTTCATTTATTTATTTTTGCAGTTTTTGGCTGGGGCTGGGTTTGCACTGTGCCAGAGCATTTGTACCTTGAAATATACATTATTTTATTGCCAATTACTTTGTATATGTTACTTTTCTCACTTTTCTCTTTTTATATTATAGTTAGGGCATTACGTTGAATTTTTAAAAAGACACGTAGGTAGGGTATCTTATCTCTGAATTACATCTCAAGACACCAGTGTGGAAATTATAAAATATTTATTTAAAAAAGATGGTATTGGTTCTGATAGAACGGAGGACCACATTTCTAAAACTCAGCAACATCTTCTCTTTCCCCTGGGAAACTGCGGCCTCATTTAGAGAGGCTTTTGAGCTTTTTTTGTTAAATTGAGACAGATTTTTTACTGTGTAAGAGGATCTTTTCTTTCCTCTTTGCCCATCAAGTTCTCCTTTGCCAAGATTCTTCTTAATGAGTCTGCTGGAGACCAGTGTGATTTTGATCATTGCAACCTTGGGCCGTATAAATTCTTCTGAAATTATCTCTACCCATGTGAGTAGGACTGTCTGGCTTCAGTTTGCCATAGACATGGCTGGGGCTTCTGCCAAATTTAGGCCACTGCCTGGTGGGCAAATAATTTGTCCCTCCATAGGAGACAGATCAATAACCAACAAACAAACACATTAAAAAGAAGAAAGGCAGAACCCTCAGTCATGCAAATTAGGATGGAAGAGAGAGAGGAAAGAAAAGGGCCTCATTCGCATTCTGCAACTTCAGCAGGGCCCCCGGCCCTTCCACCGATTTCTATGAAAATACTCGGCCCAGAGCAGCAAACACCCTGGCACATTTATAAAGGTTTGTCCCAGTCGGAGTAAACACCACCCGTTCCCAGGACACCAAGAAGCAGCAAATTAACCCGAGGTTAACGGGGCCATTGGCTGTGGCACAATGTGGGGCATCCTGGATGTAATTTAGTTCCCTTCAACCGGAGGCTCAAACGGAGTGACCGGTTCTTACAGCAGGGACAGTGATTTAGTGGTATGCGGGGGTCTCTTGGATACCAGGCCCC
>CAUYRH010175712.1:0-14501 GCA_963574655.1 Perodicticus potto | reverse complement strand
TTCCATCTTTACCTCCATTCTGTTAATCTTATTTGCAATCCAAATTCTGAATTTGATTTCTGACATCTCAGCCATTTGTTTATGAATGGGATCTTCTGTTGTGTCTCCTTTGTCATTCCTTGGGGGAATTGATCTACTCTGTTTATTCATGTTGGCAGAGTTTTTCTGCTGATTCTGTCCCATGATTATTTTTTACCATTTGGGTAGAGAAGCTGGCAAGGTGAAAATGAATTGAGGGCTCCTGGAGTTGTAATTAACCAGCCCTTTACCAAAGAACTGGGACTGGTGATTGGGGCTTTTCCCTTAAAACTGTACAAAGGTCCCATTCAGAACTACAGCCTGAAACTCTGGGCACCTGCTTGGTGTGGTGGGGCTAGAAGGCACTGACTGGTATTCAACAAATCTCTGTCTAATCCTAGTGAATCAGTGGCTTTGGGCAGACATCTCAGCTGTGGAGATATATAAGTAACTAGGACACCCTGACCCCTCACAGGCGACATCTGGAAGGGGAGAATCCCCCACTCCCACAACAACACAACCAGGGTACAGCCTTGGTGAGTCCCTGGGTGGGAAGCCAAAGGGCAGAGTTGCTGCCCAGGGCCATGGGTAGCAGGAGCCAGGCAGGAGTTGCTGACCGCCAGCCATGGGTGGCAGGAGCTGGATGGGAGTGGCCTGCCACAGGCTTTGGGTCTCAGGAGCAGGAGGGTGGAGTCACTAGAAGTGGGCTGCACAGATCACAGGAGCTGCGTGGGAGTCAATGGCTGTGGGCTGCAAGAGCCACATGGGAGTCGCCAGCCACAGGCCGCAGGTCTCAGGAGCCAGGTGGGAGTTGTAGGCCACTGGACACAGGTCATAGGAGCTGAGCAGGATTTGCTGCTGCAGCTGCTGGTGGCAGGAGCCCGGCGGGGAGCCCAGCTGCCCACTGTAGGCTGCTGGGTGGGGAGCCGGTGGGCTGCGGTCCCCAGTGGTGAGTAGCGCGGGTCCCGAGCTATGCTCTTTCCAACAAGGGACAAGTCTCTCTCCCCTTGTGACTCCCCACCTCTATTATTATGGTTTTTAATTTCAGAAAAACTGTCAATCAAAGACATTTTTCCATGTCAATAAATGTGAATGTGTATCATTAAAAATGGAATTATAGGACTAATTTGTCCAACTTGTTATTAATGAGTATTCAGGCAATTATGTTTTAAATTTATATAAACTAGTCCAGACTGGCTAAACAGAGAGCTGCTTTTTTGGAGTGATGAGGGGAATGAGTGGAATATCAAGCTCGGAGTATAGAAAGCCAGCAGACTATACCTCACTCTTGGCAGATGTTCTGGTTTAGTTTTAAAAGGTGAGATGTCAAACACTTGCCCTCTCTGTCCAGGGAGCTCTGCAAGAGAAAATGGACTAGAGAAGAACAGGTTTGGGTGTAGGAAGTAACTTTTGTTAATAACCCCTGGAAAGAGTGGCTAAGGAAACTCCTGAATCTCCCTCTCTTAAAGGCCTTTTAAAAACCAGTGGAAGGAGTTATGCCATGTTATCCTCACACCCTCCTAGGCTCTTCTGGGGTTGGGCATGATCCAGGAGGGGAGACCTGGTCAGCCACTTCTGCTCCAGCACAGAGGCTTCCTATAGCCCAGCACTGAGAGGGCTTCTGTCTGCTTTGCCCAACAGGCAGGGGTCTCCTGCTGGGTGCAAATGTGGTCACTAGTAGTGGAGATATTTGGCCATCACCACACTTCTGCCAACCTTAATTAGAAGGCAGGGCTGGGCCAGCTGGTCAGATGTCCTTCTGAGCTCCAGACTCCTCAGCTGTGATTGGTTGACTCCATCTGTCTGCACAAGCCCCTTTATGGTTAAGTCTTCTCCAGGTTGTGGGGCTGCGTGGAGGGTGTGGCTATGTGCACAGAAGTCTGAGACTGTTAAAAAGGCCTGTGTGCAGGGTTGGCCCTAGGCTGGCATCTCGAACTTGGCACTTAAGCTGTTCCCTAAATGATGATTGTTGCGTTGTTCCTAGGCTATACAAACAATGTCATTGATGGTGAACACCTGCTTTTTTTCTAGGAGTCTGGGATCTGAGTACATTCTAGGCAAAGGGGACCCATGTAGAATGTCCCTAGTAGAGACTTTGGGCACTGAGCCTCTGATGGGCTCCCATGGACAAAGCTGAGAATGAAGTCTCCAGACTATGAATGGCAGACTCTTGGGATCCTTCTAAAACATAGGACTTTCAGGCGGCACCTGTGGCTCAGTGGGTAGGGCGCTGGCCCCATATACCAAGGGTGGCGGGTTCAAACCCAGCCCTGGCCAAACTGCAACAAAAAAATAGCCGGGCATTGTGGCGGGCGACTGTAGTCCCAGCTACTCAGGAGGCTGAGGCAAGAGAATCGCCTAAGCCCAAGAGTTGGAGGTTGTGAGCTGTGACATTACGGCACTCTACTGAGGGTGATATAGTGAGACTCTGTCTCTACAAAACAAAACAAAACAGAACAAAACAACACAGGACTTTCCTTAGATTGGTGACTGGAGCCAGTGATTTCTTAAAAACTAGCTTTAGTCTAAAGAGGCTGAATAAGGAGGATAGTGAATATTCTCAGCACAGAGAAATGATGAACAGTTGAGATAGCTGAGAACCCTGAACTGATCATTAAACCTTATATGTATCAAAAATCACCTCTCCATAAATATGTACAGTTATTATGTGCTGATTGAAAAATAAAATATAAAAAAAGAACAAGAGGCTAAATGTGATCTTCACCTTTTCTGGTGGAAGGTGTGGGGATAACATGGGATAAGAAGTTATGTCAAAATTCCAGCCCCTTAAAATAACAAGGTTTATTCCTTGCTCAAGCTATACGTCCATTCCCAGTGGGCTGTGGGTTTGCTCTGAGTCTTCCTCATCTGGGAACCCAGGCTGCCCACCATCTCCATGCCCCACTGGGTGCTATGCCCTGGGTTGAGGTCCTTGCCAGGAGGGGGCAGCTAATATCTCATTGGCCAGAATAGTCACATGACCTCACCCACACAAAGGAAGCCCGGAAGTGAATCCGACTACAGACCCAGAAGGGAGATAGTACAACCATTTAGTGAGCAGCACACGGAAAACTACAGGCAGAAGTAGAAAGCCAGACTTCCCCTTGCCCTGACTCCAGGCTGGGGGAAGAATGCTCATTGAAGGAAGAGTTGGAGTTGAGAGGCAGGGGTGGGGCGAGAGCTCATTGTTGTCAAAGGCAGAAGTGAGAAACCAAGCAATAAGTCCTTTCAGAGCAAATGGAAGTGATTTCCATGACAACAATTCAATTAGAAAGCTCCTATGTGAGGGAACACTGAGGAATTATCACCACAATGAGTCTAAGGCATTCGGGACCTGGGGGTGGCAGGGGAGAGAAAGCACCCCAGTAGGGGACCCCCAGAAGTTCCAAGATGCAGGACACAACCAGTCAAGGGAGGGCAGACCCCCTTCCAGCACCCAGGGATTCAGAAAGGGGCTGGCAGAAACAAGCTAGTTGTGCAGTGGGTGTGAGTGAGCAGGAGGGAGCCCATTAGGGCTGGGTTTGGGGAGTGAGATGGTGGTGGGGGACATTGGGAATGTAGGTTGTTGGTAGATGGCAGAATAGATGCTGAAATTTTTTCCCCACAGAATTAAAATTCAGACGTGGGGGGAAATGAGGCCCTAGGATGTGATGGAAAGAAACCAGGCTCTGAAATCACGCACTTGTCAATGGAAAAGAAGCCGTACTCTGTGAAATAATTGAAAGAGGTTAATTTAGAGCCAAATTTGAGGACCATGACCTGGCACCCAAGAAGTCTTGAGCAGGTGGACTTACAGTGGTGGGGTTACAGTTTGGTTTTATACATTTCAAGGAGACAGGAATTTTAAATAAAGTCATCAATCACTACGTTTCGAAGGCATACGTTTTGGTTTGGCCCGAGAAAGTGGGACGTCTCAAAGGGAGGCTTACAGGTTATAGATCGGTTTAAAGATTCCACCTGACAATTGGCTGAAAAAATTAGGCTCTGCCTGATGGACCAGGAGTCAGCAAAAAGGAATGCTGAGTTAAGATAAGGGTCTATTATTCAGAGACAAACTACAGGACATGTGTCCAGACTCAAGTGGTTGTTGTGTATATTGAAGGTAGGTCTTGCATAGCCTTAGGCCTCTTAAGGAGTCACAAAGACATCTCTAGGAAGGCAGGGGGATGAGGTGAGGCATGTCTGATCACCTTTCTCATGGCTAGCAACTCAGTTTTAGGAGATCTCCTTGGTCAAGAGGGGGTCCAGTCAGCTGCTAAGGTAGAAGATTTTATTTCAGTCCACACACTCATGGCTTTGAATCAGTTTTCATCCTTCATAGAACTTCCTTGGACTTAAGCTTCCTGAGCCTCATCTTTCTTGACTGTAAAACAGAGCTAAATGTACCAGTTAGCAGGGTGACAGTGAGCACTGCCTAATGTAGCAAAGCAGCCTAGTGTTAGGCGCACAGTAGGTGTTCTCTACAAGGTACCTGCACTCCTCTTTCTTGGATTCGGGTGATGGCAGAGGGATTTCACATCAGGGACAAACTCTGAACCTTCAGTAATGGCTCCCTGGGGCCTGTGTTAAGGAGGATTCTGAAGCCCAGGGAGAGAGTGATACAATTGTTCATTGATGTCTGTCACGGACAAGGGCGTGGTGCTGTGTGTGCCACATATTTGCCATCCTTGGTTTGACTTTATTTCTTACTGTTACTGAAAGTTCAATACTTATCTCCAAAGCCAAATCAGTGAGAATGAAGGAGGACAAGTGGTTTGAGGAGAAGGGAAGAGGAGCTTATTAATTTCCCAGCAAAGGAGGAGGATAGTGGACTAGTATCTCAAAGACTGCTGTCCTGCCTTTCAGCAGAAACACAAGGCTTTTTAAAAGGGGACTTTTTTGGCGGTGCCTGTAGCTCAGTGTTTAGGGCATCTGCCACATACAACCGGTCTGGCGGGTTCGAACCCAGCCCGGACCAGCTAAATAACAATGACAACTGCAACAAAAAATAGCTGGGTTTTGTGGCAGGCACCTGTAGTCCCAGCTACTTGGGAGGCTGAGGCATGAGAATTGCTTAAAGCCCAAGAGTTGGAGGTTGCTGTGAGCTGTGACGCCACGGCACTCTACTGAGGGCAACATAGTGAGACTCTGTCTCAAAAAAAAAAAAAAAAATTAGGGGAGGTTTTGGGTCTACCTAACCAGTGTCACATGTCATGGCTTTGGGCTATTGTTTAAGTGGTGGTTTCCATCAATCTTATGTTGGGTGGCAATGATCTTATGAGCCTTGGATAATTCTGTTAACCATCTTCTGTAGTTTAAGATACTAGAAAACAAATCACAAAGAATGTTTTCCTGGCCTTTGATTACTGGCCTAAGGGAAGATTTTAATTCCCCCAAAGGGTGGGGGTTTTAGAGAGACAATTCATAAATATTTTGTTCCCCCTTTTCTTTGACCTCTGTCACATTATCACACCCTTCTATAAATCTTCTGCTCCAAAGTGTTAGTGGTTAGCTCGCTGGTCCCATGCTGCTGTGTACTGCCTGCCTGCCTTTTGCCTTGGTGACCATGCCTCATTTGGCCTAGAGCTCTCTCTTTTCCTCCATCCAGACTCATCCAGGGATCAGTTCAGACCACCCTGCAGGGTAGCTCCTCTAACCCACCTCTCTAGGACCAGAGGGTGCTATCTTTGAATTCCTATGACACTCGCTACCTCTTCTGTGGCCGGGGCACATCTCCTCACAGCACTTCATAGGGGCACTGGTACCCTTACTTTTGAGCTCCAAGAGCAGCAATGTCCTCTACTCCTTTTATTTTTTTTAGAGATAGGATCTTGCTCTGTGGCCCAGCTGGAAGACAGTGGCATGATCATAGCTCACAGCAGCCTCAAAGTCATGGACTCAAGTGATCCTCCTGCCTCAGCCTCCTGAGTAGCTGAGACTATAGGTGCCCCTCACCATGACTGAATCATTTTTTTTACTTTTCATAGAGATGAGGCCTTGCTATGTTGCCAAGGTTGGTCTCAAATTCCTGGCTCAAGCAATCCTTCTGGCTTGGCTTCCCAAAGTGCTGAGATTACAGGTGTGAGCCACTGTGCCTGGCTTCCCCTACTCCTTTTTTTAACCTCCATATCCACTGATCCCTGAGAGAATCAGGTTACTGACCCACCTAGGAAGAATCCCTTTCCTGGGAAGCATGTCCCTCCCAGGAAATAGTGAATGGACCAATCCAGGCCTTCCTAACCTTTTCCCACCTACCTGCCCAGGTACAGCTGTGGACGGACCAATCTGGGCCTCCCTAACCTTTTCCCACCTACCTCCCCAGGTACAGCTGTGGATAGACCAATCCTGGTTTCCCTAACACTTTAAATCCCTGTCTGTCATAGCCCATGTGTGGATTTCTCCCTAGTCAGGAATCTCACCCCACCTGCACCCCAGGTGGAATAAAGGCCACTTTGATTGCACAAATCGGGACTCCACCTTCCTTTTGTCTTGCACATTGGAATGATTTTTATCTTTGGGTCTAGAACCTTTCAACCCCAATCTCCAAATCCCCTTTCCTATCAGGGAATGCAGTTTTAATGATTTAAGTGGCAGGTTATGGCCATGCACTGCTTGCAAGTGTTGACTTAAAAGGAAGAAGTTGAGGCAAAATGAATATAAGTAGAGAGTTTATTTGGGCCATGCTCAAGGATGGAACCCAGGAGCATAGATTCAGGTTGCCCTGAATATTCACTGTAATCAGTAGCAGTTACAAGTGGATTTTTAGGGGCAAAAAAAGGGGGGAGAGAGAGAGGGCTGCTGCAAAGATGTTTGTCAGAAATTCTCACTGGTTACAGAAATAAAATTAACTAGTGAGTGCCTAAACTTGGGTCAGCCACAGGCTGCGACTTACAGTGTCCAAAGAGGCATTATTAGGTTAATTAACAGCTACTTGTGGCAATAGCAGTTTCTAGAAATGGATACATGGCTCAGAGCAGGAAGTGGGACACAGTCTCATTTTAATGTCTCTCTGGGCCTAATAATTGGTTACCGGACGAAGAGGGTCCAGCCGCCTGTCACTGTCAGCCAAAATATAGAGATGGGGATAGGTCCACCAATTTATTTTATTTGTCAGAAGGCCAGGATTCTGGAGAACAGTGAGATTAGCTTCTCTAAGACTGTTCTGTTCTTCCATTTCCAACATTACAGTTTTAATGTTACTTTATACATTTAATGTTCCTGCTGTTTTTTTTTTTTTTTGAGGCAGAGTCTCACTATGTCACCCTCAGTAGAGAGCTGTGATATCATAGCTCACAGCAATCTCAAACGCTTGGATTTAAGCGATTTTCTTGCCTCAGTTTCCCAAGTAGCTGGGACTACAGGCGCCCGCCACAACACCCGACTATTTTTTTGTTGTAGTTGTCATTGTTGTTTAGCTGGTCTGGGCTAGGTTCGAACCTGCTAGCCTTAGTGTATGTGGCCGGTGCCCTCGCTGCTGAGCTACAGGTGCCGAGCGAGCCACTTTATACATTAAAGTTCAAAGTGAAGACCATGTTTAACTTAGTAATGTTTATCTTAAACAATAATCAGCAGAACCCATGACTCATAAATAATAAAAAATATTCCAATTTAAAAGTTAATCTCCTAAATCAATTCACCTAAACTACTCAAGGTAGGCATCTTTAGGATGGAGCTAAATTTACAAAACAGTAAGAATGACAGGGAGTGAAGGTCAGGCAGGACCTAAACTGACCCAGCTGTGTCCTGTCTGTCCTCATCTGACAGACTCCATCGTATTCTCACTATGTGTACTTTCAAAAAGGCTCACATTCCTCTTTTCCTTCCTCAGGAACCTAGAGGTGACAATCAAAGATCCTGGCTGGGGCCCTGGCAGTCCTCCGGGGCTGTGTGACCTTAGATAAATGTTTTGACCTCTCTGAGCCTCAGATTCTTCTTCTAATAACACAGTGAGCGTTATTGGGAGCGTGCGGCGTGATGTATGTGCCTGAGGTTTTCCTGGAGCTTGCTTAATTCATGGGAGGGGTGTTATTATTCTCTCTCCTCTCTTTTCTGTTGTCTTTCTTTCCTTCCTTGCTCTGGGTGGTTGAACAACCATTCCAATGTGGTCTTTTTGTCTTTCACTGAGATGGTCCCACAGTTACTTACTGGGAATCCAGCAAGTGTAGCCCAGGTGCCATGGAGAGCTTGATGCAGGAGAAACAGGATATTTTATCCACTCATGAAAAAAAAAACAAAACCCAAAGTCCAGGGTTAACCCTACTTTAGGCAGCAGCTGTGTTCTTGAATGATCGTGTGCCATTTAAGTTTGATTAGCCTTAACCCGAGCCCCCTTTCAGAAGTCCCAGGGGACTTACCATTAAAGACCTGTTTGACAAATCCTTTTGTAAAATGCCGAGTCACCAAATTGTTCTGCCTTGTGATTCTGGATTCTTATATATTAAGTTTTCTTACAGTTGGTGCTTTTTAAGCAGTGAAACCTCCTTGTCATATTCCAGCCAAATTTTTGAGCTTCCGGAGTCAAAATTGCTATTTATTTCAACCCTTTGAATATGTATTATATTCTGGAAAGATATTTTCAACTCAGGAAAATTAAGTGAGAAAATGAGAGTTACCAAGGTTTGTCTTCTGTCCCCTCCAAGTACCGACTCTCTCTGGGACGTTGCTGGCAGATGCTCAGTTCTCCTTGATAAAGGAACAGCAGTGATAAAAACCAGGGAGACACTGAGAATGAATAATCTGGCCTAGGAAACACGTAATTACCATGAGTGTCAGTCTCCGTAATGAAGGGCCAAATCCAGAGCATAAATTACTGGGAAGGGGACGAGGTAACATGTCGACTCCAATAATTTAGCTTCTGAGCAGCTCCCAGCAGCTGTCCTGTAATGCACCTTGTACAAAGCAGACCAAGACAGGTGTGTCCCCCTGCATTCCACCTACGGGGAGGTGCACGCAGCATGGCCCGGGGACGGATGCCTGGGGAGACTGAGACTGCTGGCCTGTCTGCCACTTTTTCCTGGGGAGCTGCTAAGAGTTTGAATAACATCCCACCTCTGTTTGTCCAAGAATCCTGTGTTTTCAGGAGATACATTGAGATCAACACTTTCAGTTTTACAAATAAAGACACTGAGACCCAGGAAGAGGAATGGAGTGATCAAAGCCTCCAAGTGGGTCAGTAGCTACAGTTGGAACTTGAACTTACATCCGTGACTCTGGTTTGCCTTCATTGCCCTGCACAGCCTCACCCTTGCCCCAAGAATGTATCGAGAGGCTAGACTTGACTCACAACCCCTTTCCTAGGTAAATATTGCTGTTGAGGCAGACAAGAGATTTTTTTTCCTTCTATGATAGATAGAAGGAAATGTTATGATTTTTCTGAGTAGATGTACACCTGTAGGGTTCAAAATTCAAAAGAGATCCATTAGGCCAGGTGCAGTGGCTCAGGCCTGTAATCCTAGCACTCTGGGAGGCGGCTTGAGTCAGGAGTTTGAGACCAGACTGGGCAAAGTTGAGACCCCATCCCTACTGAAAGTTGAAAAAGTGGGAGCCTGCGGTCCAGCTACTTGGGAGGCTGAGGCAAGAGGATCACTTTGGCCCAAGAGCTTCAGGTTGCTGTGAGCTATGATGATGCCACAGCACTCTATCCAGGGTGACAGAATGAGGCTCTGTCTTTAAAAAAAGAGAGAGATACATTAAAAATTAGGTCCTCCCCTACTGCTTCTATTCCCTAACCTCTTTTCCTAGAGGCAGCTGGTTTAGATTTTTCTATGCACACGTGAACAAACACGTGTTTGCTGATTCGTTTTCTCATTCACCGATTACTTGTTGAACACCTTCCATGTGCCAGACCCTCTTGCAGGTACTGAGCTACAGCAGTGGAAAAAACAAAAATTCTGCTTCCACAGACCTGACATTAGACCTTGGAGCTCACTTTCCTTTGTCTCCTCCTGTGCTCCCAGTTCACATAGTCCTGTGCTTTTATTAAACCTTAACCATGTCTTTGAAAATCTTCCACACCAGTTCACATAGCATTGCCTCTTTTTTTTTTTTAATGATGGTTTTGCATTTCACCATGTGGATATACCATAATTTATTTAGTTGATAACTGACTGATAGTTTTTTTTCTTTGCTATCATAAGCAATGTTGCAATATTCTTGTATGCGCTTCTTTTTGTACATGTGAGATCTGGCAATTTATTGTCCAATGTAGTTAAAAGGTCTACAGGGACTGGCATTCAGGCAGGGCTGTATTCTGGTGCATAAACAATATCATTTGGACCTGATATCTTAATCCTGCTTTGCTCTGTGTTAGCTTCATTCTCAGATACAAGGAGACTTATTCAATCTTTATGCCTTAGCATTAATAGCATACCTACCACATGCCACATGTCCTAGATGCTAGAGATATAGCTGGGAAGAAAACACACCAAAATCCTGACTTGCACAGAGCTGACATTCCATCAGTCAAACGTTTATATTCTTCCAGATTGGAGGAAAAAGAACACCTTCTTCCTGCTAGTAACAAGTGCCTGAATCTCTTTGGACCAACTTGTGTCATATGACAATCCCTGAACCAATAATTTTGGGTACAGGCAGGGGTTCCGTGAGGTCATTGTTCAGGAAGGGGGCCCTAGAGCTGGGGGTGGAGTTATTTTACCTCCCCAGGAACTACATGGAGTGAGGATGAGTGGGGGGTTTGCCCAAAACTGCCTGGTGGGCACCAGTATTTGCTACAGAGGCAGATAGAGTTGTAAGCAAAGACATGAGTGAAGGAACTATAGGAAAGAATGAGAGGCGGGAGAGAGGAAGCCAGGATGGTGTATGGGGCTCAGAGTCCAGTCTGCATGGGGAGCGCCCTCACGGCCTCTTGCTAAAGCATTATTTTATTTTGCTGGCCTCTGGGAGTCTACCTAGCACTGGATTTCACAAGCAAGAGAGGAGATCCCTGCTGTTCAAGCTCCATGCCATTCAAGCTCCACATGGAGTTTGCAAAGCACCTTATGGTGAAAGTGGTTCCCCCACATGAGTCAGACCCACCCATGCCTCAGAGCACTTCAGGGGAGGGTGGCCCTAAGTCTGGGTGCTGCCCGCTGGCTGCACGTGGAGCGTCCCCAAGTGGACAGAGGCAAAGCCTTTACTGGCTATTGAGCAAAGGCTGGGCACGAGAGCTGGGGGTGGTGGTGGGTATTACGTGGTGTTAGAGAAGGTAAACATCCTCGAAAGGGAGCTTGGGGATCCTTCCTGCTCCTAGAAACCCTGTCCTTATAGCAAAAGCATTTTGCTCACAGTCTTTTTATTGAGGACTAGCCACGGGGGAAGAAACTGAGCTACACTCTCCCTTAACCTGGAGGTGATGATAGCAATGACAGGTTTATTCATCCTAGTGCCAACTGTCCTACAGGTAGGAATTCATTTCATTCTCACAATAGCCTCCTAAAGTGGATCTTACTATGACCCCTGTTTGATGACTGAGAAAAGACAAGCACAGAGACGTTAACTAACTCACCCAAGATCACACAGCCTGTAAGAGCAGAGCCAGCATTTGAAGTTAAGCAGCAGCTCTGGGACCCCCATGCTGGAGCACAATCTTCTGCCTTCATGGTTATTTATGTCTCAGGGAAAACACTGGGAAAGAACTGAGGCCCACTGCTGGCTCTGACACCAAGCTGCAGGCCGATCATGGACAACTGTCATTTAATAGTCCCAGTGCATCAGTTTTCACATGTAGAGAACTGGATAGCAGCCTGACCCAGGGTTCTTTAAGGATCCAATGAAGTATTTTGCAAGAAAACTTTTTGGTAAGTAAATAATATAAATGGTTTTGCACTTGTATCAGTTTTACTATTACTATTACTATTTACTATTACTACTGTAACAAAGTACCACATAGGGAGCAGCTTAACACAAGTAGAGGTGTTAGGGTTCTGGAGGTCAGAAGCCTGAAATGAGTCTCACGGGGCTAAAATCAGAGTATTCAGGAGGGTTGTGTTCCTTCTGAGGCTCTAGGAGAGAATTCATCATTTCCTCTTTTCTAGTGTCTAGAGCAGTGTTTTTCAACCTTTTTAATCTCATGGTACGCTTGAACCTGTAGTTCACTGGTTCTCAACCTTCCTCATGCTGCTACCCTTTAATACAGTTCTTCATGTTGTGGTGACCCCCAACCATCACAACAGGAGGAACTGTATTAAAGGGTCGTGGCATTAGGAAGGTTGAGAACCACTGCTATAGTTAAACTTCCGCAGCACATTTAGATTATGTTGATAAAAAAAAAAAATAAAGTAAAAAAAAAAAGAATATAGTTCAAAACTATTAAGAAATGAGTATAATTGTGATGGATGTGTTACTTAGTTCAATGTAAACATTTCACATTGTATATTGAAGGAGTACCCTGAACCCCATAAATGCATCAATATACAAAGTTATGATTTAATAAAAATAATTAATAATAATAAAAAAGAAAATAATGTGCTTTGAACTTCTTTTGAAAATAATTAATGATTTTTAAAAAATTTTCATGACACACCTAAGATCCTCTTGCCATGGTACACTGGTTGAAAATCACTGTTCTAGGCTGCCTGCCTCCCTTGGCACGTGGCTCCTTCCTGTATCTTTTTTTTTGAGACAGAGCCTCAAGCTGTCACCCTGGGTAGAGTGCCGTGGCATCACAGCTCACAGCAACCTCCAATTCCTGGGCTCAAGCAATTCCCCTGCCTCTGCCTCCCAAGTAGCTGGGACTACAGGCACCTGCCACAACGCCCGGCCATTTTTTGGTTGCAGCCATCATTGTTTGGAGGGTCTGGCCAGATTCGAACCTGCCAGCTCAGGTGTGCGTGGCTGGCGCCTTAGCCCGTTGAGCCACAGGTGCCGAGCCACCTTCCTGTATCTTTAAGGCCAGCAGGATAGCGTCTTCGCGTCAGTCTCTGTCTCTTTGTGTATGTCTCTATCTCTCTTTCCCTCCTCCCTTCCTTCCCTCTCTGTTCTGTGGTCTCCTCTGATTCTGACCCTCCTGCCTCTCACTAGCAAAGACACCGGACCGCCGGGACAATGCAAATCATCTCAAGATTCTCAATTTAATGACAGCTACAAAGTCCCTTTTACCATGTAAGGCAACATGTTCGCAAGTTCTGGGGGATTAGGACGTGGGCATCTTCGGGGGGGGGCATTTAATTCTGTCTACCACACTCCATATAATTTAAATTATTTTGTTATCTGGCACCTAAGTAACTACTTTTAAGTGAACCATTTCAAGCTTTTAAACCACACGTAGATCAATACTCAGAAGAAAACAGAAAATGGTCTTAATCTCCCTGCCCAGGTAACCCCAAGGGATGATTTTTCTCCTTGTTTTGACATTTAAACAGAAAGTGCAAGTAATATTAGCAGAAAGATAAAAAATGCAAACCACAGAATGATGCAAAATGGAAAGGTAAGGCTGCCCTTCCTCCCTGCGGAGTCTGTCCAAAGGTAACCACTTTACAGTTTTAGATAATTCCTTCCAGAAAACACTAATGCATAAACCAGAAAAAAATGTATCTATACCTTTCCTTCTAAGAAATGCTAGTACAGATACTATTATTGATACCATTATGCATCTTGCTTTTTTCCACATTATGCTCTACCTTTTAGGTATTTTTGTACCAGCACATAAAAACTCCTTCTCTTTAAAAGAGCTCCTAGAATTTTGCAGTAGGGACGGTATCATTTATCTACTTATTTTTTGTAACTAGTCCCCTATGGTTGGTTACTTTGGTTGTTTCCAGCTTTTGGTTTTTATGAGCATGCCGTATCAACATGACATCTGATAGTATAATAATACCATATTCATGTCAGTATAGGGTTTTGTTTCTCTTAACATTTCGGGCAACTGTTGTAATTGTTGTCATTGTGGAGGGCTGTCCTCTGTGCCTTGTACGATGTTCAGCAATACCCCTGGCCTGTATCTGCCAGATGCCAGTAGCACTCACTTCCCCCAATTTGGGACAACTACGTATTTCCAGATGTCCCATAGGGGCAACGTCATTTCTGGGATGTCCTTATAAGTGGTCCTATGTAGCTGACAGCAGGTGGTTGGATGGGCCCTGATCAAGCTCGAGGTCAGGTAGGGCCATTCAGAGTCAGCAGCTGACTGTACCTTGTGGTTTTCAGGAAGATGACACTGAGTTCCTTAAATTTTATTGCAGGTAGTTAAGCAGTTACTGTACCTTACCTATTCCTAAGAGAATGTGTGCAGGCTTTGACCAGCCTGACCTGGAAGGTTCTGTGTGTGGTGTGTCTCACACATGTACCACTCGTGCAGCAGTTCTTTTTTTTTTTTTATTGTTACATACATGTATTTTATTATTCTTCATTGCATTATTCCCCCCCACCCCCTCAGTGGTAAGACAGAATTGATTTACAGAAAAGAATACAGAAAACACTAAAGCTCCTGGTAGAGGGAGAGAATTCAAGTGGGGAGAGAGAAGCTCTCTCCGTTCCTCTCCCGGTCTTTCCCCGTCTCCTCCTTTAGG
>CAUYRH010175709.1:0-11501 GCA_963574655.1 Perodicticus potto | reverse complement strand
GCATTTTCTTAGTTATTGTGTTAAGACATTTATATTCTACACTTAGTAAATTTCACATGTACCCTTGTAAGATGCACCGTAGGTGTGGTCCCACCAATTACCCTCCCTCCACCCATCCTCCCCTTTTCCCTTTCCTCCCTCTCCCCTTTCCCCTTCTGCTCAAGTGCCCATCGACCCACGAATGGATTAATATATTGTGGTATATGTACACCATGGAATATTATGCAGCCTTAAAGAAAGACAGAAACTTTACCTCTTACATGTTTACATGGATGGAGCTGGAACCCCACATAATTTGTATATAACACACATACATGCAGGCAAACAAGATACACCTAATATCATGCACTGGTCCATGTTGTGTTAATTGTGGCTTTATGTAAGGAAGAAGTTTTACTAGAAAGAAATACTAAATCATTAGTGTCCAAAGTCCACTGAAGATGAACAAAAGATGCTATGGCCCACCTACCTAACTGATTCCCACTTTCTAATGGAAGAAAAACTCAGTAATAATTAAGTAAGCTCTGTTAGAGGGAGAATGCCATTCCTTCCTTCTGGTTTAAATTTGGAGGGATGGTCTCACTCCACTCATTTACTTAGTCAACCTTTAGGGAGACAAAGTGGTTTATCTAATTAGTAAACGTAGGACAATAAAGCTTAGCTTTGGGCCCTTTCTCATTTCTGCTAGCTACTCTCTGCTCCTACAGGAATTCTGCCCCTTCAAAAGGGTAAGGGGAGCTATGCTGGCTTAGTATTGCTGTGAGCAAATCTGCCTATCGGGGGACTCTGTATTAGCATACCCTGTTTGCTAACATCCCTGAAGCCACATATTCCAAGCTGGCCTATAGAGATAATAAAGATATTTTGACTGCACCTGTCATGTCATCAATCTGTCTAATGTTTACAAAACTGGTGAAGAAGAAGGGCGCCTGTCCCCTTAGACATTCTAATTAACATCATCACATAGCACCAAGGATTTTGCTTGTCCTCACTGTTATGTATTTCTAATGTAACGGTTAGAAGACAGATTTACTGGACAGTGAAATGTGAGTGGAAGCATAGTAGAAGGCTTCTGAGAAAGACTTCCTCAAACTTAAGAAAAGATTTCAGGAAGGAACGGTCTCTTCTCAGGCTTGTGGATGGTGCCTTGGGGGGCTACCACTCTTGAAGCAGTTGGAGCCACCTTTCCACTATGACAGGAAATGCTTGAGGCTGAAGATGCCAAATAAATAGGTGGAAGGGAACTAAGCCCTCGCTAATATTGCTAAATAACTGCTACAGCCAATTCTGTGACCATTGTGCCCTTGGACTTTGCGTAATACGTGGCAATAAATCTCCTTATGGCTTAAGCCACTTTAAGTTGAGCCTTTTGTTGCTTGAATTGAAAGCCCCCAAGTGATACAGCATTGATAAAGACAGTTACCACCCATAATCCACGGAGGAGAGGCAGTAATAAGCATGTATACATAAACAAATTAGATAATTTGGGGTATTTATACAGACTCTGAAGAAGACAAGATGGAGTAGAGTAAAGAGAGGATGTGAGGGCTTCTTTAGCTTAGGTGGTAAGGGCAAGCTTCTATGAAGAGGAAGTGATACTTGAGACTTGCATGATGAAAAGGAGTCATCTATCTAAAAAGATGAAAGAAGAGCATGCTAACAGGTTAAGAGAACAGCAAGTTAAAAGACCCCAAGTTCGGAATGGTATTGACATGTTCAACAGTCAAAGTGAAGATCAAATACGGGGGAGACAAGAAGGAGATAAGATTAGCAAAGAAGGCAGAAGTCAGATTGTGGCAAGTCCTGTAGGCCATAAAAAAGAGAATGAATGCTCCTCTGGTTGTCAATGGGAAGTGCTTCAAAGATTTTAAGCTTAACTTAAAATATTTTAAGACATTGTGATGGTTAATCTTTTGTATAAACTTTAACTATGCTAAGGAATGCCCAGAAGAGTCAAAGGTAATCCCAAAAGACCCAATCCTGTATGCCATAATTCTGAATGTTGACATTCCCAAAGATTCTGAAAATGCTAATCTGAAAAAGAACTTTTAAAATCCTTTAAAAGGTATTTGTTTATATTTTTAAGAAGGCCATTTATTTGAGAAACATGGAGGCAAGACAGAACACTTCATAGGCCATTTCACACAATAAAATAGAAAATAATAGTACATGTAGTTTTGCAAGCATAAACACTGGTATAACACTTATGAGCAGACAAAAACCAAAGGCATAAGAAGATATCACTCCATTTGCTAATAATGCGCGTCCAGCTTTATAACTGTGAACATTTGAAAAACCACAATGGAGAATGTAAGTCTTTTAACAGGATCAAAAAAATCGATTACCAAGAGCCAAGATCTTGAGACATTGGATATTTCATGAATGTAGATGCACAAAAAAGGAAATTTCTTTGTTTGCCAAGGAAGTTTCAAAGTTTTTATGTACACACACAATGTTTACACGAAGTCAGTGTTGTGATAATTCATTTCGTGGAGTCACATTTTCAAAACTGCATTAAAAAAATTAGAACTTTCTGGGTGGCGCCTGTGGCTCAACGGAGTAGGGCACCGGCCCCATATACCCGAAGTGGCGGGTTCAAACCCAGCCGCGGCCAAAAACACTGCCAAAAAAATAAATAAATAGAACTAGAACTTTCTATAAAAGTCTGCATACGATTTATCAGAAATGTATAAAGATACATTGTGCAGTATCAGAAATGATGAAAAGATTAAATACATACATACAAAATTATAAAAAATAGTGGTGATAATTTAAATTAGTGTTAAAAAAAATTGAAAAAGAAACAAAATAGTTTAAAATAGTGTGAAAAAAGTAAAAAAGGTAAAAATACTAAAAATAAAACTTGACATGTAAAAGTGCATTAGAGGGACAGATTACAGGCAACTGCACATAATAGCTAACTGACTTTCATGATCATTCACTACATTATATTTTGAAGTCTTGCATAATGATGAAAAGTTGCTGCTGCGTTTTTTTCTTTTAGGACATGCCAGATATTTTTGAAGTTCTTTAATGGTCCAATATACATCGAGATGAGTATTTCCTAATAAATTTTCCCAACTTTGCCATGTTTCCATGTTGTTTTGGTTCAGAGAAATTCATCCCGTATGCACTCATATGTAGACCAAAAATTCAGCAGAAACAATACTGATCAAACCACAACATCATTGCTTAACTATCTGCTTATCCTACCATGCACAAAAATTTGAACCAGTCAGTAACTTCTCTGACTTCTTCAGGCAAATGCAGCTTTAATTCATTAAAAGCTCCTGGAATTTTATCAGCTGGAAGCGATGCCAGTACAGAATGACACATTTTTAAACTGAAGTTTTCATCGTTGACATATTGCATAGAAAATCCACTTACATGAATTTTCCACCAAATGCATTGGACCGAATGGGAGAAGAAAGGAATTTTATTGGTAACATCTTTAACTTTTAGAAGTCCTGCTTGCACCTAGTTCTCAATCTGTCATTATGGTTTGGGCATTCAATTAAAATCCATTTTCTTCTACATAAAGAAAATAACAATGTAATAGTTTCTCCTAACATGATGCAGCTATCCAGTGATTGGGATGTTGGGGATTTTAGATGTTAGGGATTTAAACTTTAGGGATTTTGACTATAGGGATCTTTTGAGATTGTAATATTTGGGATTATGGTGTTCAGAATTGTGTCTTTTGGGATGCCCAGATAGCTAGTAAAACATTATTTCTGGATGTGCCTCTGAACATGTTTCTAGAGAGATTAGCATTTGAATTAATAGAGTAAATAAAAATGTTCTGCCCTCATCAATGCAGGCAGGCATTATCCAATCTTTTGAGGGCCTGATAAGAGCAAGAAAGTATAGAAAACACCAATTTTCACTCTCTCTCTTCTGGACCTGGTATCTGCTCTTGGACTTTAGGGCTCTCAGTTCTCAGGCCTTTGGATACAGACTAAAAGTTACACCATCAGTTACCCTGGGGCTGGGGCCTTTACACTGGGACTGAATGACACCACTGGCTTTCCTGGTTCTCCACTTTGTAAATGGTAGGTCACATGGCTTCTCAGCTTCCATAAATGTCTGAGCCAATTTCCATAATTAATCTCTTCTTACAAATTTATGTATATCTTATTTGTTGTGTTTCTCTGGACAACTCTGAATAACATATACCCTAAAATAGCACTTTCCCTAGGTTTAAGAATAGGCAGGAGAAGGTTGAGCATCTAGTTCGCAAATTAGCTCCTCTATTTAGCTATTCTCAAGCATTTCATCCCAAACACTCACTCTTCGCAACTCCTGTATCGCTTAATGCTTATATCACTGCTTTGGCTTCTTGGTATTACTGTGTTACTTTAGATAAGTAGCTTCTCCCACGAAGGCGATTCCTTAGACCGCAAAGGCCCATATAGAATGCCTCATTGTATGCCTCCCTATATTAGGGGTTGAATTTATGTTTGTTTTTCATGATGATGTTATTGGACATACTACAAGTAAATTTATATAAGTATATATTTTTTAAATAATAAAGCCAATGATTTGACAGTAAATGAGTTAATTTACTGTCAAGTAAGAGCATTATTTTGCTATACATAAAAATGTCAGCATGTGATACCAGAATTAAAACATACAACATCTCATAAACTGACATACTCAGAGCCAAACAACAGAATGTTGACTTTGTAAACGAACTGTACAAGTGATTTGATAAATAAGACTGAACAAGTTGTCATGGAAATTGTTCTAATTTGAGACTTACTGGATATACTGATGTTTTATTTCTAAACCTACCATGTTTCCTATGACATGCAGCTTCACAGGGAGTACAAATTTTAATGTAAAAGGTAAAAGATTTTCCAGGGGCCTCCAACCTTTTTTTTTTTCCTCTGCTGCACATTGGAAGAATAAGAGTTGTCTTGGGCCACACATTAAATACACAAATGCTAATGAAAGCTGATAAGCAAAAAGAAAGGTCTGCACATGATACCCCAAAGCACAGAAAGCAAAAGTAATCTTCGCAAGATCAACATGTGCCCTGTGGGCCTTAGGTTGGCCACCCCTGAAAGAACTTTGTAATGGTTAGAAAAAGTACAAACTGTGTTGGAGGGCCTAACACAGCCACACATGAAACCTTTCCCCTCCTCCTCCTCTCCTAAGACAAAGACACAAAGGACCTAGCTAGCCCTCCTCCCCACCCAGAAGTTCCCAACAAAGACCCTAACTTTCTGGGCAAGCTGTGGAATTTGCCCACCTCTTATGGCCCCATATAGGCCACATATAAAGGGGGAATCTAACTGCCTTTCAATAAACCTGGCCCAAACATCTCCAGTCAAGTCCCATCTCTGTGCACTACCACTTACACCTTTCAAACTGAACTATATTTCCTTTTCTGTCATTACAATGAGAACCTCAATTCTCAAATAGATTGTCTTGTTTTTGAGAAGTAAAAATATGGCATCCTATTACAATTTACATTCCCAGCACACCTTCTACTGTGCTGAGTCTTCTTAAAATTGCCTATGAGTAACTGGAAGAATAAGTTGAAACTAGAAGACTGAACACTTCCCCATCCTCTTCTCTCTGCCAGTATTAAGGGAATGAGAGCACTAAACAACACTCTTACAAGAAGTAAATAATCCAGAAGATTTTAAGGTATTTTATAACTAAGAAAGAGGTCATTAAACAATAAAGCACACCAACGGCTCTCTTTCTTACTGTTGGTTAGTCTAAATAGGGCTGATATGGAAATCTTAGGATGGAGGAAAGCACATTCTTGGCGAAAATATTCATCAAAACTCACCATCAGGCTCGGTGCCCATAGCACAGTGGTTACGGCACCAGCCACATACACCAAGGCTGGCAGGTTCCAAACCGGCCTGGGCCAGCTAAACAACAATAACAACTGCAACAAAAACTAGCTGGACATTGTAGCAGGTGCCAGTGGTCCCAGCTACATGGGAGACTGAGACAAGAGAATCACTTAAGCCCAAGAGTTTGAGGTTGCTGTGAGCTGTGATGCTAGAGCACTCTACTGAGAGCAACATAGTGAGACTCTGTCTCAAAAAAAAAAAAAAAAACTCACCATCAACAATTTAAAATTAAAATGCAAGAAAGTAGCCATGGTGAACCACAAGCCACTCAAGACAACTTTGAAAACAAACTGCTGTTGAAATGTCCTTCCGGTTAACCATGAGAACTCCTGCAGCCAACTGTGTGTGAGTACAAATTGTGAAGCCTTAAAATCCCGAAGTTGAGTATTCAGTTGGCTTAAGCAATGTACTTATTTTAGTATATGAATGTCATGCTTCAGAAACCTTTATTTGCTCTCTTTGCAAGTTACCTTTTACTAATAGTAGAGGATAATGGTTAAGAGCAAGGACTCTGGAGCCAGACTGCCTACGTTTGTATCCCAACTCTGCCACTTATTAGCTGATATCCTTGAGGAAAATTACCTAACATCTTTGTCTCAGCTTTCCATCCATAAAATGGAAACAATAAAAGTAACATCGGATGGGTGGAGGGAAGGTAATTGGTGGGACCACACCTACAGTGCTTCTTACAAGGGTACATGTGAAATTTACTAAATGTAGAATATAAATGTCTTAAACAATAACTAAGAAAATGCCATGAAGGCTATGTTAACCAGTTTGACAAAAATATTTCAAAATGTATATAAAACCAGCACATTGTATCCTATGATTGCATTAATGTACACAGCTATGATTTAATAAAAAATAATAATAAATAAATAAATAAATAATAAAATAAAAGCATCATCTACCTGCAGAGTTTTATGAGGGCTAAATATGTTTAATCCACGTTTATAAATTGTTTAGAGCAATGCCAGGCACGTAGTATCCTATATAAGTATTTGTAAAACAGAAAGTAGGTTCTGCCAGTTGTATGTAAAATGACAATCTCCATAGTTGTATATCACTTCCCTAAATTAACCAAGGAAAGATCCATTCTTTGAATTAGATTTTTAGTTTCATTTATAGCCCATCAAGTGAGTGCTTATCACTTAACACTCACTTAATATGGGCTAGAAATAAGGACATGGAACTATATTTTGAGAATCACTTAAAGACCTCTATTCTAATCTATTCAT
Organism: Perodicticus potto; assembly: GCA_963574655.1. Lineage (NCBI taxonomy): Eukaryota > Metazoa > Chordata > Mammalia > Primates > Lorisidae > Perodicticus > Perodicticus potto. Next base: position 4,390 of record CAUYRH010175709.1, on the reverse strand, counting down.
GTCAGAAATGAGGAAACTGAAGACTATGAACAAAGTAAATCCTGTGCTTGGTGCACTAGCATTACTTGTAATGTGTAAGGCTTTTGTTACCTCAAGTTAAGCACTTGTCCCTGTGGCCAAATTAAGAATAAGGACAAGTGGTTTAAGGAGAAGGAAAGAAAAGTTTATTAATTTGCCAGCAAATGAGGAGGGAAACATGCTCTTATCTTAAAGTACCAACTTCCTAACTATAAGCAAAATACTGAGCTTTAAAAAGGAGGGGCCAGCTTCAGACTTGTTGTTTAACTATAGTGGATAGTACTGACTGACTCACCTTGGAAAGTCTCATGACCTCTGCCCAGACAATTCTTTTGATCTTGGACTTCCCGGCTTCTAAAATTTTGAGCTAATAAATTTCTGTTCATTATAAATTATCTAGTCTTAGGTGTTCTTTTATAGCAATGTAAAATGATCTAAGACACCATCCATTCAAATATGAGCTGTATGATCTTGGGCTAGGTACATATAATCTTCTGTGCCTTGATTTCCTCTTATTATCTGTTATTATTTAAACCACCATGACAGGAAAAGAGCAACATTTAGTGACTATTTTGCACTTGAAAAAAAGAGTCAATACCACAATTAATGACACAGTGGGGCATGGGGGAAAGGGAGAGCAGGCAGAGAGAGGAGGGAGGGGGTGAGGGAAAGAAAACAAAAAAAAGAAAAGAAAAGAATGACTAATTCTCACATAAATTGGATTCAATTTTGACCAAAGTACAATACTTAAACATTAATTTTTAATTCAACTTGTTAATATGTTGTTTAGGATATTGCATTCTCATTTATAAGTGAAATATGTTTGTAATTTCCCTTTATACAAATATATTTTCTCCAATTTTAATATCAGGTATATCCAGATTAAGTAGAATGATTTTGAAATATTTCTTCTTTTTCTATTGTCTATAAGATTTGGCATGATCTGTTTTTTTAAATTATCTTTTACTTTTATTTATATAATATAATTGTCTTTTGAGACTTTGGGAAAAAAAAAATAAGGAGTTAACTGATGATTCCATACTGAGCCTCAGAGTCAAAGCATTCTATAATAGACATACTCTTATTTGACAATGTGAACGTTACTTTCTTTGCATTATTATTATTAATATTGCTTAATATTTCGATGCAGTAATCATCTGATTTCTTTTCTGAATGTATTTATCTTCCTTCATTCTTTACGAAGTTTTTGTTTCTAGTCCTTATCTTAAACATTGTTATTGTTATTAAATTTTAAGCCTTTTTAGTTCTGTGAAGGCAAACAGTGGAAATTAAGAAACACATGTATTTGTAAAAATAAAAATAAAAAGAGTCAATACCATGACTTCTAAGATACAGAACCCTTTATTGTTAAGCCACCTAATTGGTAATACTGGAGTAAAGGACATGTGTTCAATGAGTAATATGCACAATACTCCCTCCAAGAGTTCAGAGGGGAAAGTGACCACTTTAACCTGGAGCCAGAGTGCAGATATATTTTCTCCATTTAACCCTCAATATATTTCAGCAAAGTCATAGTTGTCTTCCCTAACTACTCCAGAAGCACTTCAACCACATCTTTTTATTTATTTTTTTTATTTCAAATTAATATGAGGGTACAATTTTTATGTTACATTGTACTCACATCCAAGGTAAACTTCAAGTTGTAGAAGAGCCCTTCATCCAGGGGGCATGCTGAACAGCTTCAAATTGTGTACATTAGGTGAGATCCCACCAAACTCCCTCCCTCCTCCTGCCAGTCACCCTTTTCCCTCCCTCTCCCCTCTCCCTCCTTACCCCTCCTCCTTACTAGACTATATTTGTGTTTTATCATTTGTATAAGTGTCATATTGTTTATATATTGTTTTCATATTAGTATTGAGACTTTTGGACTTTTTTTTTTCTATTCTTGAGATACTTTTTGAAGAAGAATGTGTTTCCACTCCATCCAGGTAAACATAAAAGATGTAAAGTCTCCATCTTTTCTTATGTCTGAATAGTATTCCATGGTATACATATACCACAGTTTGTTAATCCATTCATGGGTTGATGGGCATTTGGGTTGCTTCCACAACTTGGCAATTATGAATTGAGCTACAATAAACATTCTGGTGTAAATATCTTTGTGGTAAAATTATTTTTGTTCTTTTGGGTAGGTATCTAGTAATGGGATTGTGAGATTAAGTAGAAGGTCAACTTTTAGCTCTTTAAGAATTCTCCATACCTCTTTCCACAAACATTGTATTAGTTTGCAATCCCACCAAGAGTGTAGAAGTGTTCCCCTTCTCTCCGCATCCATGCCACATCTGCAGATTTGGGGACTTTGTGATGTGAGCTAATCTTACCTGAGTTAGGTGATATCTCAGAGTGGTTTTGATTTGCATTTCTCTGATGATTAAAGACAATAAGCATTTTTTTCATGTGTTTATTTGACATTTGTCTGTCATCTTGAACAGAAACTTCTCTGTTCAAGTCCCTTGCCCACTTGGAAATGGGAATATTTGCTTCTTTTTTGTGGATTAATTTTGGTTTTCTGTAGATTCTAGTTTACAGGCCTTTATCAGAGTCATAACATGCAAAAATTCTCTTCTATTCTGAAGGCTGTCTGTTTGCTCTGGTTGTGGTACCTTTAGCTGTGCAGAAGTTTTTTAGCTTAACCAAATCCCAATTATTTATTTTTGGTGTTACTGCAATTGCCAGGAGCATCTTCGTCATAAAATCTTTTTGTGAGTGGTGGAATCACACCAATAGTGCATAATGAAAGGGTACATATCGGATCTATTAGTATAGAGTATAAACGTCTTAACACAATAACTTAAGTAAATGAGATGAACTATTTAAAAAAAAAAAAAAAAACAAAACTTTTCCCAGGCCAATATTTTCAAGCGTTTTCCTCACACTTTCTTCTAGAATTCTTATTGTTTCTTGTCTTAAATTTAAATTTTTTATCCAGAGAGAATTAAATTTTGTCAAAGGTGAGAGTTATGGGCCCAGTTTCAGTCTTGTACATCTGGCTAACCACTTGTCCCAGCACTATTTATTAAATAGAGATTCTTTTCCCTGGTGCATGCTTTTGTTAAGCTTATCAAGATCAAATGAGGATATGTGGCTGGGTCATCTCTCGATTCTCTATTCTATTCCATAGATATATGTGTCTGTTTTTGTGCCAGTACCATGCTGTTTTGATCACCATAGACTTATAGTATTACCTGAGGTCTGATAATATGATGCCTCTAGATTTCTAAGAATTGCCTTGGCTATTTGTTTTTTTGTTTTGTTTTTTTTTCTGGTTCAATATGAAACAAAGTGCTATCTTTTGAAGTTCTTCAAAGTATGACCTTGGTGCTTTGATGGGCATTGCATTAAATCTATAGATTGCTTTGGGTAGTATGGACATTTGAACAATGTTGATTCTTCCCAGCCACGACCATGGTATGTTCTTTCATTTGTTAATGTCTTCTGCTATTTCTTTTCTCATGGTTTCATAGTTCTCTTTATAGAGATCATTTTTCATCCCTTATTAGATATATTTCCAGGTATTGTATCTTCTTTGGAACTGCTATATAAGGTATGGAGTCATTGATTTTATTATCGGCTTGACTGTTGTTGACATATATGAAGGCTACTGATTTGTGAGCATTGATTTTGTATCCTCAGATCCTACTATATTCCTTGATTACTTCTAAGAGCTTTGTAGTTGAGTCCCTGGAGTTTTCCAGATATAAAATCATGTCATCCGCAAAAAGCGAGAGTTTGACCTCCTCTGTCTCCATTTGAATACCCTTGATCTCCTTCTCTTGCCTAATTGCAATGGCTAGGACTTCCAGCATTATGTTGTATAGCAGTGGAAACAGTAGGCATCCTTGTCTAGGTCCGGATCTGAATGGAAATACTTTCTGTTTTATTCTATTCAATATGATACTGCCTGAGGGTTTGTTGTAGATGGACTCTATCAGTTTAATAAATGTCCCACCTAAAGTTATTTTCTTAAGTGTTTTTTATCAAGAAAGGATGTTGGATATTATCAAAAGCCTTTCCTGAATCAATTGAGAGAATCATATGATCTTTCCATTTTTATTTTATTTATGTGGTGAATTATCTTTATGGATTGAGCCAATATTGGATCCTTGGGACAAAACGCACTAGATCATAGTGTATAACGTTTTTAATATGTCTCTGTATTCAGCTTGCTAAGATCCTATTGAATATTTTTGCATTGATATTCATTGATATTGGTCTATAGTTCTCTTTTTTTGTTGGGTCCTTTCTTGGTTGTGGGATCAGAGTGATATTTTCTTCATAGAACGTGTCTGGGAGGATTTTTTCCATCTCTGTTTTGGAATAGATTATGCAATATGGGAACTAGTTCCTATTT
>CAUYRH010175708.1:0-45901 GCA_963574655.1 Perodicticus potto | reverse complement strand
TTAGTAAGTGATCAGAGAAGAGAAAATACAGTGTATGCCAGAAAATTTAGGTAACTAATCAACACACGGAAAAACACAAAGCTTTAATAACAATTAAAGAAATATAGAATGCTTTGACTCTGAGGCTCAGTATGAAGTCATAAATTCATTTTTCTAAAATGTTTGAGGGTTTATGTTGGATTTGTTTCCAAAGAAGAATTCTTGTGGTAAAACTGAGTCTCACTACCCTTTGCTTATGGTGCAATACTTATAGGGAAAACAAAACTGAGTCATTTTCTATTTTATAGTTATTTTTGTCTCTTACACATTTATCAAGTATCCATTGTCATAGAAATATTAAATAACTCAGAACTCTTCAAGCTGACTTTTAAAACATATCTTTAGATCTTTTCTAAATGATTGGATTTTGTTTAAATTAAAAGTTTTTACAAACACATGAATGTGTGTGTTTTGTCAGTGTATATTTATAAGCACAATTTCTCTTGTACTAAGGATGATATGTGTGAGCATGCAGTATTAGGAGCTTGCGGTCTGTGAATGAAGCTTTATATAATTTACCAAGTTATATGTTCCCTAACTAGCTAGCACTTGAAAATGGTAACACATCTTTGAGTCATATACAATTAACACTGGAGAATACAAATAAATCACATAGTTTCAAAAATGTCAAAATATGGCCTCAACCCCTAAAACAAATGTTAGAGGAAAAAAATAAACTATTATATAGAGCTAATCTTAAAGCAACTTGTTAAATTTGATAGCAAAAGATCATAAAGTAAACTTAAAAGCAATATGGTGTTTAAAGTTTATTCATAAACTTAATGATCTGAGAAATAACTTTCTGGTGGTATTATACTACCACTCTGCATTAGATATGTTATTAAAATAGTGATGTAATATGCAGGATGTCCATAAAGTTAAATTTAAATTAGCCAACTATTTTAAGTTGCACACGAAATTTATGGACACCCTGTATTCTTTCCTTTCAGCTGATGGGCATGCTAAAAGCCCCAACTTAAGCATTATAAAAGGTATCCATGTAACAAACACATTTGACCCCCTTACTGTTTTAAAATTTGAAAATTTTTAAAAAGAATATTTTCTTTCTTTCTGAATACAAGAGGTCTAGTATCATAAAATACTGGTTAAATCTGTGAATGTTTCAGCTTGGCACCTGTGGCTCAAGTGGCTAAGGTGCCAACCACATACACCAGAGCTGGCGAGTTCGAATCCAGCCCAGCCCCTCCAAACAATGATGGCTGCAACCACAAAATAGCTGGGCATTGTAGCAGGCACCTGTAGTCCCAGCTACTTGGGAGGTAGAGGCAAGAGAATCGCTTGAGCCCAAGAGTTGGAAGTTGCTGTGAGCTGTGATGCCACTGCACTCTATCCAGGTTGACAGCTTGAGACTCTGTGTCAAAAAAAAAAAAAAAAAAAATTACCCAGCCCATCAAACTTTGAAGAGATCAATCTAATCCTATTATATTTATGTATAGAAAATGTAATAATGTTTATATAGCTAAACTTCATAATCAGGTACTTTGTTTAGTTATATTGTTGTTTCTAATAGCTTTTCAATTTATTTTCATTAATTTTAGAGTTAGATAATACCATATGCAAATGATTTGCTCCCACACTTATAGCTTTTTTTCCCCTCTTACCTAATTGCACTGGCTAGTACTCCTAGAACAGTATTAAAATTAGTTTCCATTGCTTCTTGGTCTTTTGGCTAAAATCCAATGGAAAACTAGTTCCATGGTGGTCAATATTACCTTATCTTGATAATGGAAAAATGGTTCTAGCATTTTACCATTTAGAATAATTATGGTTTTCCAATTAATGTGTGTGTATGTGTTTACATGTTTATTTATTGTATCCAAAATCTATTCCTAATTAAAGCTTTTAAAATAAAAATTGGTTGTTGAATTTTGATAAAATTCTCTTTAGCCTACCAAAAATATAACTATAGAGGTTTTTCTCCTATGACCTATCAATATAGTGAATTATGATAACAGATGTCATTATTTCAAGCCATCGTTGCATTCTTACGGTTTTTGCATTTTAATAGACTTCAATTTTGTGAAGGCAAGTTTGAAGTCTTTTGTGAGTTAGAAAGGAAAAAAACCTGGATAAAACTCCATATGTGGCTAAAGGCCTGGTCACGTAGAAGTGATTAAAGGCCTGGCTTCATGGGGGCAGGCCTGAAGGCAGGTACCTGTATATCTCAGGAATTTCCAGACTACTCCCTAAAGATGAATAACTGCCTCCAGATAGTCTATTAAAGGTCAAAGATTCAAACAGCTTATTCCCCCAGAACCTTGTTTTGTAGTTTTGTTTTTGATTACTTAGTGTAAGAATAGCTTTAGAGAATGTTAGTACAGTGGTTATTGGTTAATCTGTAGACCCTTAGGCACCAGTCAGTAAGAGGCTTGGGGCTAAGGTTTAAGTCATATGTTTATTGATTAGTTGTGTGTAGTGTAGTATTGCCTACATAAGCTTTAGTGGAAGAAATAAAGTTGCTGCATGCCATGAGAGAGCTACAGCCTTCCTTATTCACCATACAATTTCATTGCAGGTCTTAATCTCTGCAGCATCATACCATGCAACTTTTCATACAACACACTTTGTGTGTGTTGCAGTGTCAGCTGTGTGGACTCCTTCCAATATTTATGGGAAGGAGTTTTGTGGATGCCCTGATGAGTGGAGGGCAGTGGAAGGTGACCCAGCATTTACTCTCCAGTACTGAACACAGTGAAGACTCCTGCAGCCTCCCAGCACCTGAGTCCACTCTGCAAGCCCAGAACTTTTAGTCAGCCTCACCACAGTCCAACCCTTCAGTGCTGCACCAAGACTTGCTTCACAAGTGTTGTTAAGATGAAACAGCCAATACATGGGCTGGGGATTGCTAGGCCCAGGCTCTGCCACCAGCACTGGCCCATCTTTCATAGGCGTTTTTACTCTATGAATCCTTAATTCCAGGCAAAGCCTTATTTTGATGTCTAGAAACTTTTATGTTTAATATTCTCAAAGTAAGTGCAACCCAGTGGAATGAGTTTCCTAAGAAAAGTATGATTCTGAATGGATAAAGAAAATGTGTGATGGATACATACACATACATACAGAGGGTATACCTATATATTACTTTTTGAAGTTGACTTGAAGGTACGGTTACTGGCAAGGTGTACCTAGACATGCTACACATATCTATTTTACTCGCAATTTGTACTTATGCAGAAGAAATGATTTTACTTCAAACAAGATCTCTTAAAATAAGGCAGGGTGAGGTGGCTCATGCCTATAATCCTAATAACTCTGGGAAGCTGAGGCAGGTGGATCTCCTAATCTCAAGTGTTTGAGACCAGCCTTAATAAGAGTGAGAACCCCATCTCTAATAATAAATGAAAAAACTGAGGCAAGAGGATCACTTCAGCCTAAGAGGTTGAGGTTGCTGTGAGCTATTATGCCCTGACACTCTATGGAGGGTGACAAAGTGAGACTCTGTCTCAAAAAAAAGAAAAAAACTCTTAAATTGTGTATATTTTTTTTGGCACCATATATATGTATGTGTGTGTATGTGTATGTATATCACACATACCATGAAGTGCTTACTCAGGCATTAAAAGAAAGAAATAATGTCTTTTGAGGCAACTTGGATAGAACCGGAGATTTTTATCCTAAGTGAAGTATCTCAGAAATAGAAAAGAGACACTACCTGTTCTCACTAATGGCTGAGAGCACAATGATGGACACACATGGGCCACATGGGCACAAAGAGATGGGAAGGACATTGGAAACTCAGAAGGGGAGGAGGCTAGAAGGGGGTGAGAGACAAGAACTTTCCTGGTGTCAGACACACCAAAAGCCCGGAATTGAGCATTACAAAAGGTATCCACGTAACAAAAAACATTTGTACTCTCCTTAATATTTTGAAATAAAAATACCTTTATTTGATTAAAAAAAAAAAAAAAGTAGGCTCAGGGCCCGTAGCACAGCGGTTATGGCGCTGGCTACATACACCCAGGCTCACGGATTTGAACCTGACCTGGACCAGCTAACCGACAATGACAACTGCAACGAAAAAATAGCCGGGCAGGTTCAGGCGCCTGTAATCCCAGCTGCTTGGGAGGCTGAGGCAAGAGAATAATTTAAGCCCAAGAGTTTGAGGTTGCTGTGAGCTGTGTCACCACAGCACTCTACAAAGGGCAACATAGTGAGACGAAGGAAGGAAAGGAAAGAAAAGTATGATCCCATTACAGAGCCAAAGAGTGTCAGATGATTTAAAGCAATATGAAATTATAAGCACAGTGATAATAAAATAAAAGGAAACCTTTCAATGATTTTCACTTTTCCCCCTTCCCTTCCACTTCTTAAGTACTCCTGCTATCTAATTTTATATAATAATCACAGCAAAGATGTGAAGGGAAGGGTGTTGTACTTCATATTTTTTCAACCACGTATTTTCAAAGTATTACTATATTGCTTTCATAATGAGCATTTTAATGGCTAGACATTTATTCTATCAAGTTCATACAGTTAACCTTTACCCTGCTGCTGGCCACATATTGAGAGGGATGTCATACTACAGGCACAACAGCTCAGCCCTGGGAATCAGAAAACCTCAGCTGTGTTCTGCATTTTTTCCCAACAGTGTGATCTGTGTTCTTTAACCACTCTGAACATGAGTCTCGTCCTCTGTGAAGTAATGGCAACAACAGTGCCTCCCTCCCGGGCCACCATAAAATCAACGCTGATGTGTGTGACAGCTGTTTCTGAACATCAAAGCCCATAGAAGTATTAATAGTTAATTAATTAATTAATAGTTAATTGTCACCAAATTTTAAATACTAAAAATAATGATTATAAAGAACACTTTCAAGCACATGGCATTCAACTTCTTTTGGATCCTTTGCCTAAGATAGATTTCAAAAAGTGGGATTATTGGATCAAAGTAATATAAACATTTTTATAGTTCTTTGATCTGAATTACTACTTGCTTTTCAAAAGATTTGAATCAATTTATATACATCATAACTGGCTACACATACAGATACAGCATTTTCACAAAGCTTCACCCACACTGCAAAATTTTATTTTAAAACACATTGACAGGCTAAGCACAGTGGCTCATTCCTATGCACTCTAGGAGACTGAGGCAGGTGGACTGCTTAAACTCAGGAGTTCGAGACCAGCCTGTGAAAGAGTGAGACCCCATCTTTAAAAATAGGCAGGTATTGTGGTGGGCACCTGTAGCTCCACCTACTCGGGAGGCTGAGGCAAGAGGATCACTTGAGCCCAAGAGTTGGAGGTTGCTGTGAGCTGTGACGCCACGACAGTCTAAAATAAAAAATTTCTGGCTAATTATATAAGTTGCTGCCATTTGCACGGACTACTGATGATGTCTGAATAGTTTGCATGTTTCCTTATGAAAAGCAAGTGAGCTTTTATACCATGTTAAGATCATTTTTAAAAGAATGCAAATTTCCCAAGGTCAGGAGAAAAAGATCATATCATGCAGAGAAACCAACTTGAGCTTTAAAACAACAAACGCTTAGGTATAAAAATGCTGGCAGGATTCTGTCATCAAAGAGTTCTCCAAAAGCAATAAGCAAGTTTCAACTTTTGGGCTGACAAGCATCCAGCCATGATATTTTATCCAGATCTGGCATCCAACACTGTGTCTTTGGTCCCTTTTTTTGATGTAGATATGCACTTGTGAAGAAGGCAGTGGTGAATTTGGGGACTGACATTTTATGTGTGAAAAACTGAGTCCTGACTTCAACTAACCCGTTAATCAATAAGTATTTATTAGGTGTTATTAGGCACTTATTAAAACATGGTTTCTACTCTCAAAGGAAACCACAGGATGAAAGGATTAACAACAGGAAACCATCATAGAACACTGATCATTCTTGAAAACCCAGTGGTTGCCTTTGAGCATCTTAGTGGACAGGAAATGGAGGAACCAGGTAGCCTGAAATGAGCAGGAAAATCTTTGTACCAGAGGCCAAGGTTGCCCTGCCTTGGATTGATGATAGCAGAACGCAGAGAAGACGAGTCAGCGCACGCACAACATCTGGCACTTGGTCACTGCACAACACACATTTGAAGAATATTTATCAACAAAGAGAAATGCACCTAAATAATTTAAAATTATGACAATTTGTAAGGCCCGTGGGTAAATATTGGCACCAAAACGAGCCACCGTGGTTGTATCTGGAGATGGCACTTGGAAAGATGATAATATTTTTCTTTATATTTCTCTTTTTTGGTAATAACTATAGATGACCCGAATGATGAAGGAATAGAATAAAATAGGAAGTTATATTCCGGGTTGTCTCAGAAAACTAACCACCATTTTAACTAGAAACTGTATTTTGAGTTCCAAAATTTTAGAGATACAACCCCTCCACAGTTAGGGACCTGACAGTATCATTTTTGAAGGCCAAGTCTGATTATACAATAATATCCCAGTACTTCTTCAGTACTTCTCTGTACCAACCCAGGTGCTAGCACAGTTTTTTGAACATTTATCTCCACAAGTCCCTACTGGTGAAAAGGGGCAATACTAAAAGAAATGTTCTAAAGAAATTAGCGGGGTGGGGCCGTGTTTGATTTTAAGTTAGGAGACATAATGACATAACAAAGTAGGCATCTCCTCAGGCGAATTGACCCCCAGCTGGGTGATACTCAGACCTGAAGCCTCTCTGCCTATTACTCAGATGCTGTGCAAGACACCTGGATGGAGAAAGAAAAAGAAAAGGAAGATTCACTTTCAAATCCAAAGTGAGGTCTGAAGAGGGTCCCTCAGCAAGGCATCTGCTTCCAGCGTGTGTTCACTGAAGTGCCTGCTGTTCCTGAGTGTATCCTTCCTCCTCTTCCACTCATTGGCTTCTTGTCGTCCCCAATTCTAACTTAGTCACAAGCCTTAGGGGATTGTCAGCATCACTTCTTCCTTGTATCACTTCTAATTCGCCTTCTAGAGTCAGGAGCAGGTGCTGGGGGCCTGGGGCGCCTCCTAGGGGACATTGGCGGCCTGGCAGGAGTGCCTGTGTACCTGGTTTGGTTAGCAGAGAAACACTGCCATCTAGTGGAAGAAAAAGCAACCCTCTCCTTTCTTTTCTGGAGCTGTTACAGTTGGGTGTTTGTGGATTGACTATTCGTAAAACCATCTCACTGGTCAGTTGAATTTATCTTTAAACTTTCCTAGGAATAGTTTCTATCATCTTTCTTCCTTAAAAATTGTTCCTCACTGAATTGAATCAAACGTAATTGGGCACTACTTTCCTACAGGAATTACCAGAAACCTAAGCTAGACAGGAAAAGAAAGAACAAAGGTATCAGCAATTTGTAATCAATTTGCTGTTTCTCTCATTATCACTGGCACTGTTGTTTATGAACACACATGACTCCTTTGTCAAAATCTTCACCAGCTTGGCTCAGCACCTGTGGCTCAAGCAGATAGGCACCAACCACATACACCTGAGCTGGTGGGTTCAAATCCAGCCCAGGCCTGCCAAACAACAATGAGGGCTGCAACCAAAAAATAGCTGGGTGCTGTGGCGGGCACCTGTGGTCCCAGCTACTTGGGAGGCAGAGGCGGGACAATCGCTTGAGCCCAGGAATTGGAGGTTGCTGTGAGCTGTGATGCCATAGCACTTTACCCAGGGTGACAGCTTGAGGCTCTGTCTCAAAAAAAAAAATCTTCACCAGCTAATCTAACCCCATGGACTCAGATTACCCAGGTGAAGGCAAGAAGCTCATGTTTGCAAACCTTCTTAGTGTGGTATTCTGATTTGATGATTTTTCTTTAGAAATATGCTATCAAGAAATAACTGTCAAATAGAAAAAAACATCGTGACCACAAATCATGAGTAAAGTCTTCAGATTGTGACCACAAATCAGGAGTAGTCTTCAGATGTATGACAAATTGGAATGGTGCGCATTACCAGGTGTGACCCATAGGCCTTGGCGAAGCAAACCTCAGAAAGTTTAGAATGGAAACAAAGAAGACAACTGGGATACAAAAACGAATCTATTATGGAGTAAGATGATAAAAACAAATCTAAATATGTCAGTAACAGTATTAAAAGATCAAATTCCCACATTAAAAATAGATTGGATTAATAATTCATCTTTTTTCTACTTATAAAAGATAAATCCCAAGAAGAATAATCAAAGTAAAATAATGAATAACAATATACCAGGCAAAGATGAACCAACAGCATCTAGGATAGCTATATTAATTTTAGACAAAATAGCAATAAAGAGTGTAATTAGCATTCTGATCTAAAATTCAGCTCACCAAGAAAATAGCAATTCTAAGCTTGAGGACATCACATAAAATAGCATCTAAGAGGAATGAGTTCCCCCTAGGAGGACAGTAGTTAACAATAATATATTATGTAGTTTCAAATAGCTAGAAGGAAGATATTGAATGTTCCTAACACAAAGATATGATAATGTTTGAGATGATGGATGTGCTAATTACCCTGATCTGATCACCATACTTTATATGCATTGCAATATCACTGTATGCCACATAAATATATACAATTATGGGTCACTACAAAAAAATAAATATACAATAAAAAAAAGAAAAATAAATAAATAAATAAATAAATATGGCTGGGTGCCTGTGGCTCAATGGGCTAAAGCGCCAGCCACGTACAGCTGAGCTGGCGGGTTCGAATCCAGCCCAGGCCCGCCAAACAACAATGACGGCTGCAACCAAAAAATGGCCAGGCATTGTGATAGACGCCTATAGTCCCAGCTACTTGGGAGGTGGAGGCAGGAGATTCTCTTGAGCCCAGGAATTAGAGGTTGCTGTGAGCTGTGATGCCACAACACTCTATCCAGGGTGACAGCTTGAGGCTCTGTCTCAAAAATAAATAAATAAATAAATATATAAGGCAATAATTGTAAAACAGGAGATTCTAAAATTAAGTGGAAACATAAAAAGGCTAAGAGTAGCCAACATAATCTTGAAGAAGAATACATCAGGACCTATTCATAAAGCTATCGTAACTAAGAGTGTATGGTATTGGCACAAGAATAGACAAACCAACATAACAGAACAATGAATGGAGAAACAGCCCCACCTATACACAGTCATCTGATTTATAAAAAGCTGACAACTGGGCAATTTAATGAAAGAAAAAAGTCTTGATCCCTGCCTCACACCAAACATAAAAATCAATCCCAGACAGAATGTAGGTTAAATGTGTTAGTTTAAACCACATAAAACTACTATTTCTTTAAGTTCAATATTAGTTATTCCATATGGTTCAACCTAATAAAACAATAAAAGCTTTATAATAAACATAGGAAAATTTTTTCATGATATTAAACTAGACAAAGATTTATTTAACTCACACACAAAATATAATAATCATAAAAAAAAATAAGCAAAATAGACCACATTAGAATTAAGAACTTTTGTTTATCCAAAGATGCTATTTAGAGTGAAAAGTTAAGCCACAGAGTGGGAGAATATATTTAATATACATGTATTCCACAAAGGACTCATCCAGATCATATAAAGAACTCCTACAAAGTGATTTTTAAAATGTCAGACAACCCAATAGAAAAATGTCTTCACAAAGAAGACAGCTACCCAATAATTATCAAGAAAATGTCAGCCTAGACCACAATTCTGTACTGTGATTAGAATAACAGAGGTGAAGAAGACACTATAAAGTGTGGACAAAGTGATGAACAACTGGAACCCACATACACTGCCGGTGGTAATGTAAAATGGTCCAACCACCTCAAAGAACCATCAGGCAATATCAATTTGTGCTGAAACAAATGTGCAGTCTGTAACTCAGCAACTCCATTCCTAGATGTGTACTCAACAGAAATGTATACACGTTTACCAAAGCACATTTATGAGAAGGTTCATGGCTTCACTGTCTGTAATAGTACAAAATTGGATGTAACCCAAATCCCCATCAGTAATAGAATGGGCAAATGAATTATGTTACATTTACACAACAGGATAATTTTTAGCAGCCCTTCACATGCAGCCAGCAGAACCCCAGGTTGGCTGAAGGAACAAGTTTGGTGGCAACTCAGGCTAAGCCCAGTGAGTCCCCTAATAACTGGCTGTCCACTTGGATACACACATCACCCATCCCATTACACGAGTTGTTAAAACATCAGGCCAGTTTGTTTCCCAGATCTACTAAGTACCCTCCTGCTTGGACACAGACTTGGCAAACTGAAGTCTTTGCAAAATCAGGGTTAACAAGCTAATAGTTGGTGCAGAAAAGGTAAACTTGCTCTCTGCATAAAGGGAAATTACCATCTTCTCCTGCCCTTGGACATCAGCACTCTTGGTTCTCCAGCCTTTGCACTCCAGCTGGCTCCTCTGGGTATTAGGCCTTTGGTCTTGCACTAGAACTATACCACTGTCCAGCTCCCAGCGGAAGATCATGGGACTTCTCAGCCTCCATAATATGTGAGCTAAGCCCTCAGAATGAATCCCTTTCTATATATCTGTATATGGCCTATGGATTTTGTCTTCAGAGAGCCCTGTTACATTTCCTTTCTGATTTCTTCAATTATTTTTGATAGCTTTATTGAGATATAATTCATATATCATAAAATTCACCCACCTAAAGTACAAAATTCAATGGTTTTAGAATATTCAAAGAATTGTATTACCATCACCACAATCAATTTTAGAACAATTTTAGAACACAATTCCCTGTTTCTCCTCAACCTCCAGCCCTAAGCAACCACTGATCTACTTTCTGAACCCCCAGCTCTATGGACATTTCCTATAAATGAAATGATATCCTTCATGATGTTTTCAGACAGGCTACTTTCACCTAGATAATGTTTTTGAGGTTGATACATGTTGCAACATGCACTTCATCTGTCTTCATTGCTGAATAATGTTCCATTGTTTGGATATATCATATTTTGTCCGTTCATCAGTTGATGGGCATGTGTTGTCTCCACTTTGGGTGCTATGCATTATGCTGCTATGAACATTTACGTACTTTTTTCTGTGAATATGTGTTTTCCTTTCTCTTGGGTATATACCTCTCAGTGGAACTTCTAGTCTTACAGTAACTCTCTCTTTAACCTTTCGAGGAAATGTTTACCAAAATTATCTCATTATATATATTCAAATATGCCAAAATCCAAAAATATCTGAAATCCAAGAAAGAAAGCTCTCTTAATCAAAACACTTCTGGTTTGATTAAGAGGGCTTTCTTTCTGGTTCCAAGCATTTTGGATAAAGGATACTCAATCAGTACTTATTTGTCTTAAAAGTTTCTCAGTGTTCTAGAGATTTAATCACTCTTCAATTAATTTTCTTCCTATTTTTCTACGTTTTTATCAGATACATTAGTCCCATATGGACTTCATTGAATATAGAGTGGAGCAATCTATATTTGAATTTTCCTCCTCGGAGGGTGAGGCAAGAGGATCATTTGAGCCCAAGAGTTGAGATTGCTGTGAGCTATGATGCCGCAGCACTCTACCCAGCGTGACAGAGTGAGACTCTGTCTCAAAAAACAAACAAAAAAAAATCTAGTGACTCTTTCTAAACCTTCCTCTATTTCCCCTCTCTGTGATAGGTGACAATTAGCCAACCTTTCCTAGGTCCTCCATTGTCATCTGTCATTCCAACTTATTGCTAAATAATCTTGAGTCTCTTAATGATATGTATTGCTTTTTATAATATATCAATATTTTAATATTCCTATTATTATTTTAGGGACAGGGTCTCACTATTACCCAGGCTAGCCCTGAACTCCTGGGCTCAAGTGATCCTTCTATCTCAGCCTTCCAGGAAGCTAGGAATACAGGTACATACCGCTGAACCCAGTTCATCAAGTTTTGGATTGCTTAAACTTTTTCATTGACCTGTCTCTCTCCATGTCAGTACCACACTATTTTAATGACTGTTTTAATAATTCATATAACTATTCTTCCCTTGTCACTCATCATTATTGGAATAATTTCTCTTTATTATCTCAGTTGAGCTTCATAATTCTTGTATCAACTCCTTTGATGCTCGTATGAATCCCCATTGGATTTTTTAACCACTATTACAGTAGCTCTACAAATTAATTTGAGTAAGTTATTATTTCTATGATATTTAATTATTCTGCCTTGAAACATGCTATTTCTGCAGAAGAAATTTCAAAATATGACTTGTAGTATCTGGTGATTTGTTTGATCTTTGGATTACTTGGAGATAAGTCCAGCCATATATAAGAAATCATTTAACATAACAGAGCTTTCCAAAAATGAATAAAGCTGCCATTAAGAGGCAAGCCCTTCACTTCTGGAAGCATTCCTACTGAGGATAGGTTACCGAGTAGGAAGAAGATGAACCTGAGTTTGCTCTCTGAGTTGGGGTGACCCCATATAATTGAAACAAGTGACTAGAACTCATGAAGAAGACAGAGTCCAGGACTGTGCTATAGGTAATGCTCAAAGGAAAGAGAAAGAAAGAGGATGTGATCAATAGAACAAGGGAAACACCCGGAAAAATACCATGGAATCACAGAAGACAAGGGAGGACCTAGGAAAGGTTGGCTAATTGTCACCTACCACAGAGAGGGCAAATAGAGGAAGGCTTAGAGCCACTAGATTTGTTTGTTTGTTTGTTTGCTGTTTGTTTCCTGAGACAGAATCTCACTCTGTCACCCAGGGTAGAGTGCTGTGCCATCATAGCTCACAGCAACCTCAAACTCTTGAGCTCAAGTGATCCTCTTGCCTCAATCTCCCTATAGCTGGGATTATAGGCACCTGTCACAACGCCCAGCTGATTTTTCTATTTTTAGTAAACATGGGGTCTTGGTCTTTCTTAGGCTGGTCTCAAACTCCTACCTAATCAATCCTCCTGTCTTGGCCTCCCAAGGATTACAGGCATGAGCCACTGCACCAGGCCAAGTCACTAGATTTTTAAAGCAAGTCCTGGAGGACCTACAGAGTGAAGTTCCAGTAGACCTGTGTGACAATAAGGTGAGAGCTAAGTGGCACTGTAGAGTCAAGTGAAGATGTGTTTGTTTCAGGATGCGGAGGTTGTGCCCGAAGTCCAGACAGTAGAGATTAAGAGATAGAAATTACAGTAGGGCCTAACATTTATGGCTTTAATATTCATGGTTCTTACCATTTGGCATTGATCCCAACAATCTAAGACATGTAGTAATTTTTAAATGTTGCCAAGGCACATTGGAATCACATCTGCTGAGGAACTGCAGTACAGGAGTGAGTCACTTATTTGGAAAGCATCCCCAGCCAGCTGCCCAACATCTGTATCAGATAAACCTCTTTACTCTCTAATCTCTGTATACACTGTAACTCTATCACGAAGAGATAAGGACCCCTCTGCTTTGCAGATCCACATAAGCTCATGGGTGATATTGCTATTAAAGTGAAACATGATGACAAATTACTTCAATACTTTAGAAAACCACCCAAGGGATAGAAGATATCACCTTGATGCCTCAGGTATTCTTCTTATTCTATAGAGGGAATTATAAATTAGCAGTCCTCCAAAAAGTGGTATTTTTGAAGCTCTCAGGATAAATTCCTTAAAACTATCATGATTCTACTTGCTAGCCAGGTGCAGTGGCTCATACCTGTAATCCCAGCACATTAGGAGGCTGAGGTGGGAGGATCACTTGAGGCCAGGAGTTCACAACAAGCCTGGACAACATAGTGAGACCCTGTCACTCCAAACAATAAGGAAAAATTTAAAGATGGCACTTACTGGAAGAAATTAGGTTATCATTCTTGTAGAAACTCTCTCAGGAGTTGAGAAAGGCTGATTTTAGCTCACAGGTTAAAAAAAAAAGAAAGATTTATTTTAGAATCTGGAAAGAATAAAAGATGTGTCTCAGCCTGATTTCCCCCTGAGAGCAGAACATTAAAAATATATATATAGAGAGAGAGAGAGATGCAAGTGACTTATTGGAGAGCGTGGTACCTAGAAGCAGGAGTGAGGAAGAGGGTAGCAGCGAGAGGCAGCATGAGGTTTGTTACTGAGTTGCACGATCCCCTGGGCCACCTGAGAAGCCACGTGACACAGGCAGTCTCAGAACTGCCTGCCTGGTGTGAGAAAGGGGAAGCCATTTATCCATCAGCTTCAATGCCCAGTTGTTAAAGGAGCAGTCCCTTGAGGTATGAACTCCCCAGACTTCGGGTTGCATTTGTGAGGATGCCAGGTGGTGCCTGCAGTGTCCCAAACCACAAAGATGACAGAGAATCCTTCAGATGTGAGGTAAGAGGTGCTCACCGCTTGCCTCTACGTGCAGTTCTCTCTCTGGTCGGAGGCAGAACTGGTCATCACATGTGGTGGCTGCAATTAAAGACAGGTGGCTGAAAGGACTGCAGTGGTGCCTAACTAGCGTCCAATCCAAGACACTTGTGGCTTCAGAAGAAGTACACTGGTGTGAGCAAGCTGGTGAGAAAGCCCAGGCCTGGTTCCTGGCCCCTCTCAGAGGCAAGGTCTTCTTACAAGAGTGGGGACACTGTGATGGAAGTGAGTGTTTGAGATAGGAGGACAAGAGTTAGCAAAGCCTCAGGGCAAGAGCTGGCTGGAAGACCCACAGGACAGAGCAGGGCTTCACTTGCAGCCAAGCTTTAGGAACTGTTAGTTCTGGGCATTTTCTCCATGAGTACCTGCGCTCCAAGAGTAAGAGCTGAGAAAGTTGACAGGGAGGGGCCACCATGGGGGCCTGACATGGAGCAGAGAGCAAAGGTCATGGGCAGGGCTCACTGAGTAGGGGTGAGGCAGCATGGATGCAGCATGGACTCAAGGAAGGATAGTCGAGACGAGGTGAAGCCAGAGGTGCTGATTGCTGATATCCAGAGGGGGTTCAGCAAGAATGGAGGCAGGTGGCGGCGCCTGAGGCTCAAGGAGTACGGTGCCAGCCCCATATAACAGGGGTGGCGGGTTCAAGCCCACCACCGGCCAAAACTGCAAAAAAAAAGAATGGAGGCCGATAGGAGCATAAGAAAAAGAATAAGCACAGGGCCGTATGTTGATGGCAAGGTCTAGGGCACTACAAGGCCGCTAGGTCTTGAGGTGTCCATGTTCTTCAGCAAGTTGAAGCTGCCAAACGAGGGATTGGGAAGGAAGAGGAGACTCTGAGATGGCAACCGAAGTTGCTAGGATGGAAGAAACAGTAATGGAGACACTGATAACCATCATGCGGTTAAGTAGGTAGTGGTAGAGACTTTGGATGAGAATACATAGAGAAAAAATGTTGGAAATAATGGGATTTGATGCCTTGTGGTAAAAGATGTCAGAGAACCAGCATGTTCGTTAACAATCAAATCAATTGGCTCGGTGCCTGTGGCTCAAGCTACTAAGGTGCCAGTCACATACACCTGAGCTGGCGGGTTCAAATCCAGCCCGAGCCTGCCAAACAACGACGGCTGCAATGCCTGGGCATTGTGGCAGGTGCCTGTAGTCCTAGCTACTTGGGAGGTGGAGGCAGGAGACTCGCTTGCGCCCAGGAGTTGGAGGTTGCTGTGAGCTGTGATGCCACGGCACTCTACCCAGGGTGACAGCTTGAGGCTCTGTCTCAAAAAAACAATCAAAGCAATTGAGTTTGGAAACAAACCAAGATTTACTTCAATGCAGACTTATGCCAGATGTTATTTCTGCAAGATAAGCTGGAAAGGTGGGTGTAGATTTTCACTTTTACTGAATACACTGGGTATTATCCAGATAAGCTATCAGGAACCTACATTGCTTTTGTGATTAAAAAAAGAAAGAAAGAAAACAAAAATTAGTTAAGGATGAAACTAGAATTTAGTCCTATCATGAACAAACACTTGTCCAACCACCCGTTGGCTCCGCAGCTGAACAAAACAGGCAGTGTAAGGTGTGGTTTTATTAGTTCTCCCAACATTCGCTTTTGCTAAATCAACTTAAACTACATGACCCAGTTAACACAAAGAACAAATGGAAGTCAATGCTTTAAGATGACAAGGAGATATAAAACCCACGGAAATGTTTAACACGCCACACACAAAGACGCAGCCACATTGCATCGGTAGCTGTGCATTTGGCCTTCAAGTTTCCAGGGGAGGCCCCTGCCTCCCCCAACTCTGTGCCTTCAGCCCAGAGCCCTCACTGAGCAAGAGGTCCTGGAAGGCATCTGGGTCATAAACAAAGTGACAAGATTAATAATTGTAATAGCTACGTTATTGACTGCCTTTTACGTGTCCAGTTTACCCTAAATACTTACCGTTGTTTATCTTAGATAGTCCTGAAAATAAAGTAGAAGAGGCAGTGCCAGTAAACTTCCACTTACCTTGTATTGGCCAGAACTAAGGCACTGGTATGTCTTTCAGTGGTTTTGGTTACAGAAAACAGAGTCTGCTCTATCTGGTTTAAACCAGCTCGGAATTTCTTAATACAGACAGATAGTTCCTTGAGTCACTGGGAATAAATGGACTCTGGGCTGAGCTCCAAAAGTCACCATAGAATTGGGCCATCCAAGAAGCCCACAGTCAGGAAGTTGCCCATGACACAGTCCTCGGCTCCAGAATCACGCACACCGGCCACCACCAGAAAGGCAGTAACTCAATCAGAAAGCCACACCCACAGCAGCTTGTTCCCAGACCCTGCCACATCTGCCGAGCCCTCTGCCAGCAAGAGATGCTCCAACACGCTCCTCTGTCTCCTCACTCTCCTCAGTTCCCCCAAAAATCTCATGGTCTCTCCACATGACCACGTTCTGAATCAAATATAAACAAATAATAAAACTTAAATCATTTCTGGAATCCCAGCTGCAAGAAACTCTGATAAGTTGAGTAGTGTAGCTTTTCGCTCTCTTTAGTAGAGACAGGCAAAGAGAGAAAGGTGTTGGAACAGAGTTTGAGAACACTGAACTACCTGAATTAGCTGAGATTGCTCTGGGAAGTGGAGGCACCAGCTGCATCATTGGTCAGCCTTCTCCTCTCTTATTCTTAGGCATCCTGACTACATATATTATCTCATTTAGCCCTCACCTCAACCTTTCCACAAAGTATTTTTATATCCACTCTATAGATAAAGAAATTGAGGATCATAAAGTTTCAATAATGTGCAAGAAGTTAACAGAATCAAGATTTGATCCATTTCGTTATTCTCCTATGGTAGAATTTGGGCATTTGTGTTGTCAACTATAACAGCCTCTCTCTGTTCTCAATTTCCTGGATCCTGACTATGATTCATTGGCTTTCAAAATAGCTCAATAGGTCTGGTACTTTCCCGTCTCCTGTCTCTAAACCTTTGCTCCAGAGATTTTCTTAGTTGCTAAGTTTCTTGATCTCATGGGCCACCTGAGAAGCCATGTATGTAGGAATTGTCTGGGACAGGAGGGGAGAAGGGATTTATCCATTAATATCACCCTGTGTCCTCTGTTGGGCAAAGAATCCCTCCAGGGGGCATTATTGTTCATTCCCCCATATCTGACCACCCAGATCCTAGCCATCCTCTAAAGCCATCCCTTAAGGCCCAGATAAAACGCTACCTTTCCACAAAGACTTTTCCAGTATCCTTGGAAAAAGGTAACTACTTTCAATTATTAAATTGTACCTTCCTTTAAACATTTCCCACAAGCAACTGATATAGCTGCCCCCTCTAACTTCCTTAAATGCAAGAAACACAACATTTATCTTAAGTCTTTTAAATCTCCTGGCACAGTGCATGTGAGTGGTAAGGATTCACTAGACGAATAATCAAAGAATGAATTAATTTCCCTAGGGAAGTGCTCACTTCTTCAAAATAGTGGATAAATGTATCCAAGTAATTATGAATCAATTGCTCTAGTCTCCCAGTTTTTGTTTTGTTTTGTTTGATTTTTGAGACAGAGCCTCAAGCTGTCACCCTGGGTAGAGTGCTGTGGCATCACAGCTCACAGCAACCTCCAACTCTTGGGCTCAAGCAATTCTCCTGCCTCCACCTCCCAAGTAGCTGGGACTACAGGCGCTCGCCACAATGCCCAGCCATTTTTTGGTTGCAGCTGTCATTGTTGTTTGGTGGGCCCAGGCTAGATTCGAACCCACCAGCTCAGGTGTATGTGGCTGGCACCTTAGCCACTTGAGCCACCGGCACCGAGCCCCAGAGTTTTTAATTAAGGAGACTTTCCTCCATCACCATCATCCATCTCATTTCTTCTGTATTTAGTGATTCCTCATCAGTTGCTAAGGACTGGATGTTTGCATTCCCCCAAAATTCATATGTTGAAACCTAATCCCCAAATGTGATCATATTAGGATGTGGGGACTTTGGGAGGTGATCAGGTGGTGAGGGGCCTCTGAAGAATGGGATTAGTGCCCTTATAAGGACCTAAAGAGATGATAGCTCTCTCTTTCACCATGTGAGAACATGCCTAAAAGGTACCACTTCTGAACCAGAAAGCAGGCCCTCACCAGACACCAAATCTGCCTGTGCCTTGATCTCCAACTTCCCAGTCTCTAGAACCGTGAAAAATAAATAAAGCTGCCCAGTTGATGGTATTTTGTTGCAGCAGTGCAAATAGGCTAAGACATTGGTTAATGTACACAGAATGTTTGTTACGTATTTATCTGTTTTATGTCTTCTGGTATTTTAAAAAATTGAACTTGAAAAAAAAGAACACAACAAAATCCTGGAAGCTGAAATTAGCTCCCTTGCTCTTATGAACCATCACAATAGGATCCTTTTTACACTAGTGCATTTACTTTAACAGGCCGAAAAAAAGAGTGGAACAAATCACCAAAGTAAAAGTATCAAGGAGTCTCTATCCTCCGATTTAACCCATTCAGTTTCCTGCAAAGTAGAATTTCTTCTGTTTGTGTCAATATTTTGGGATCAGCCTACAGTAGCAGTCACCTCACTTTCTTCTAGAAACTTCCCAGGTTAGAGTCCCAATAGAGTGGCCGGCAGTCAACAGAGCAAGTTCTCTTCTGCCTGTGGTTAATGAAGCCGGTAGGCCGGCAGCTTCCTCCTTGTTGCCATGGAAACGACCAGGCTGCTGGCCCTCTGAAGACGGAAAAGAACGGCAAGTGCAAGACCAGCATTCCACCCTGGCTTACAGATTAAACCAGCTGTCAAGCCAGGGTGAAAGATCAGTGGCTGGGCTGAGGTCTGTGGAGCCAGAGGCGAGGCCTTGCCGTGGAACTCCAAGATGTAAGTAAATACGCTGTTCTTCTTTTTCAAAAAAGCATATCTAATTTAACAGACAGTTGAATAGCTTAAGAATTTCCACTGCATGGCAGCAACTGTGATGGTTTGAAGAGCTGCTGTCAGGGTCACTTTCTTCTTGCTGCATTTGGGTTTCCTGAACCTATGTCCACATACGGGTGATGCTCACTACCAAACACTCTTTTTAGGCTTTCTGGTGTAAGAATTGCTCTTTATTGAGATCCTGCCTTTAAAAGGAAACATTTTCAGTGCATTAGCAAAGAATGAAATGGTCTTCTCATTTCAACTCTAAACAGATAAACTCACATAAGGCTGATATAACAGATATCTCCATGGAATCGGAGCTTCTTTCTCTATTTTAAAACATCTGGCTATAGTTTTCTGTTGGTCTTCAATGCTAAATAACAATTAAATAAAAGAGATATTGCCTCCCATCTCTTTTTCTTAGTGTGATCGCAAACAAAGAAAAGTGGGGACTCTCAAAACATTGGCTTACATTGTTTCTTCGCCGTGTTTATCTTTTGATAGTATTATAGTTTCCCTATTTGCATGCTGGGTTTTATAGCCTTTACTTATTAGAAAGCAAAGAAAGGGAAGAAGGAACTAAGTTTAGACAAGCACTCACATTTGGACAAGATAAATTTTTTTTAAGTGGAAAAAAAATAAATAATGTAGCAAAAAGCAAGATGAGGGTATGTTTTCGTTCAAAAATTAGTAAACCATACACGTTCCTGCATATATTTTATTCTTTAACAAGCATGTTTTTTGGAAACTTTTTAGCAAAAATTATGTTGGTGTATATCAGGGAAAGGAAATGTTTCAAAAACATTGTGTGTAATATTTATAAAAATCCCATCCTTAAAAAAAAAAAAGTCAAAAAAACAGACCTCATTTGTTTGAAAACATTTTTTGCCGAAAGGCACAGTCCTTGACAAGCTTTTTGCTTTTTTTGTAAAGACTAGATAATGTAGTATGTTTGGAAGAAAAAAAGACTTCTTTTTACATTTTTCTTACAGAAATTGGGCATTTTCTGAAAATAACAATTTCAATAAAGTATTTATGGAAATGAGGGCTTTTTAGGAGCTAGCTGGGACTTCTCAGCTTTCTTTTCCATGCTAATATTTTTCATTGCTTAAAGCTAGTGCACTATCAGCTTTTAAAATTCAGTGCCCAGGGACTCGTGTCTGTCTGTGGCAGCCAGTAAGTCAGAGGGCACAGTGGAGAGTAGGCAGCCCTTGCTGTCCTGTGGGTATGGGACTAAGGGGCAGCCGTGCAGAGCTGTGGATTTGAACCCCAGTGATGCTGTTAACCAAGCGCATACCAAGTCATTCTAGGGAAGATCCTGAAGCGTTTGCATCCATTGATTAATTCACTTCTGCAAGGATCTGTGTCAAGTAGAAAGGTGCAGTGCTGCATGTTTTATTTAGGACCTACCCATGGCTCACTCTCTGGAATGTTCTTTGTCCCACATCCCATGCCTATGTTAGCAGATGCAGAACTTGGCTCAGATGGGTCTCTGATCAGGAAGTTAAACTTTTATTTTAAAATCTAACTTGTAAATGTTCCCTTTTTTTGTTTGTTTTTAGAGACAGAGTCTCACTTTATCGCCCTTGGTAGAGTGCCTAGAGTGCCGTGGTGTCACACAGCTCACAGCAACTTCCAAGTCCTGGGCTTAGGTGGTTCCCTTGCTTCAGCCTCCCAAGTAGCTGGGAATACAGGTGCCCGCCACAACGCCTAACTATTTTTTTGTTGTTGTTGCAGTTTGGCCGGGGCCGGGTTTGAACCCACCACCCTCGACACATGGGCTGGCCCCTTGCCCACTAAGCCACAGGCACCGCCCAAATGTTCCTTTTTTAAAAAGCGTTTCTGAAATGTTTTAGATAATAGAACTTTTGTTTCTTACTCATTTAGTGTCTTTGTCTGTTCTGCATTGCTGTAACAGAATACCTGAGACTGAGCAACGTATTCATAAGAACAGAGATTTATTTCTTATAGTTCTAGAGACTGGGAATTCCAAAGTCAAGCAAGGTCAAGGGACCTACAACTGGGAGGGCCTTCTTGCTGCATCATCCCATGGTGTTAGGTGGGGGGCGAGAGAAGAAAGAGCCAAACTCATCCTTTCATCAGGACCTCACTCCCACAATGACCAATCCACTGTCTCGGTAACAGCATTAATCCATTTCTGAGGGCAAAGCCCTCATTACCTAATTATCTCTTAAAGGTCCCACGGTGCAAGACTGCTGCATTGGGGTTAAGTTTTCAACATAAGAACTTTCAGGACACATTCAAGCCATAGCATTTAGCTTGAAGTTTCTATATAGGTTTAAGGTTAAAGGCCACAGCGTTTGGTAATAGAAAACGAAGTAGCACCATAATCTCCACCATGGTTCCCGAGAGTGTATTTAGCTGTCTGGGTTCAAATTTTAGTTATTATTAACTGGTTCTGTGACCTTGGACAAGTTTAACCTTTGTGCGTCTTCATTTTCTGATATGAACATGGAGCCACTCCCAGCTAGCTCAGTCAGTAAAAAACATAAATAAAAAGAGAGAAAGAAAGAAGGAAATGAAAATGTAGCCATGATATCTGCCTATAGAATGATTGCAAGAATTAAATACTACTGAACATGTGAAGTACTTAGAACAGTAGCTGGCACAAAAGAGGTACTCATTAAATGTTATTATTTATAAATTTAAAATATGTATAATTGCTGATCTCATTTTTTAAAACTTACATATATCTCTCATGGGTTTTTTTGTTTGTTTGTTTGTTGTATTTTGTTTCTGAGACAGAATCTAATTCTGTTGACCAGGCTAGAATGCCATGGCATATCAGCCTAGCTCACAGCAACCTTAGATTCCTGGGTTCAAGTGATCTTCCTGCCTCAGCCTCATAGTATCCAGGACTACAGGTGCCTGCCACATGCCCAGCTAATTTTTTTCCATTTTTAGTAGAGACAGGGGTCTTACCCTTGCTGAGGCTGGTCTCAGACTTGGGAATGCAGGGCGGAGGGATAGTAAATTATTGATACAATAACATTTCTCCTTTACCTGGGAACCTTAACTGTCTTGAGAAGCAAGAGTGGTATATTGACATATAGAGATTACAGATGTCTACTAGACATTTGGGAAGAGCCGTTAAGTAAAATGCTGGACATGTGAATAAGGACCTTAGGGATATCTCAGTTATTCACCAGCACATAGGTGGTATTTAATGAAATCCGTGGAGCAACGTGCTATCACCGAGGGAGGAGATGTCCACAAAGAAGACAGCCAGGCCCTGAGCTGGGGCGTGCAACGACGACAGGTGATCAGACTCAGATGACAGCCAGACAGACAGGAGGGAGCAGCCCCTGGAGCAGCAGGAGAGCCACACGGATAAGGTATGCTGGAAGGACAGGAAGTTCTTCACTCAAAAAGGGAGTAGGCAGCTGAGTCAAGTGCCGGTGAGAAGTCCAGCAAGAGGAGACCAGGAAATTAATCACCGGATTTGGCACAAACTGGGAGGGAGTGACGGGGAACCTGATTAGAATGGAATGGCTGTAGCAAAAGTCTGGCTTTTGGGAGTGGCTTAAAGATTTAACACAAACAGGTACTCGGCTCCCTGTGATAGCAGATTTGATTATGTAGGCTCCTCTTTGATTTATTTTTGTGGTAGACAGATGTAGCACTGGGGACAAAACATGTTGGAGTCCAGCAAAAACTGTTACCTGAGCCCCTCGCCTGGTACAGTTTCATCAGAGAAGACAGATGGACGGGGTCAGAGTCAAAGGGGTTTTCTTAGTGGAGAAGAAAGAGAAATCATCCCCAAATACAAATAGCAGCATGAGGAAGGATTCAAGTCCAGAATGGAGAATAAGGGCTTGTTTCCACAATATTCCTTGATGCCTTTCCTTTTCCAGTTTCCCTTAAAAGGATCACTTCTCTTTTTCTCATCTGAATCTCTGAAATCCCTGGTCACCAGGATCATTAAGGAGCATCTTCTTGTGGCCCAGGAGGTCTGAAGAATTCATCTGGACTCATGTCTAAATGCCATTTCATGGGCACTTGGTTTAACCCAAATGGTGAAGTCCAGATTATCTACTGGAGCTCTACCGCTATCACAAAACTACTCCCCAAAGGGTCATCAATGAAAACAGGGGCTCTCTTTTTAAGTAAAATTCTTATTTTGGAATAGTTTTAGATTTACAGAAAAAAAAATGAGACAATAGTCCAGAGTTCCAATGAGTCACCATCTTACTTTAGCGTGCTATGTTGTCACAATTAGAGAACCAATATTGATACATTATAAACTTAAGGCCAAAACATTATTTAGATTTCTTTAGATTTTGCCTAACGTTCTTTTTCTGTTCTAGGATCCCATACTACGTTTAGTCAGCATTCCCTGAAGGCATTTTTAAACTCCTAAAAAATTTTTCCAACAAGGCTTAAATGTTCTCTGGTTCCAATACTCATAACGAAAACATCCAAAGGAAATTTTAATTTTTTTTTTCTAAACTCTAATGGTCAGAACTTTAACTTGAACACAGATGAAAGCAAAAAGGCCCGAGGCTCGTACCTTGAGGCAATAGTTCAAGTACTTTATGAAAATGTAATAATGAACAGCCGTAAGTGGAATATCTGAATCCCTTTTTATTGTTGTGGAAGCAGGTAATTAAAATAGTAGAAGTCGGCCAGCCTTTTTTTGTTTCTCATCTCCAAGCAAAGGGATTAACATCTGAGTCATTTTCCTTGGCAACCTTGTCCTCACATAATACCAGTGCGGTAATTTGAGCAAAGCTCTCCCTGAGTAGCTTTGCAAGACTGAACTCTGAAGTGTTGGGTTGTGGGGAGTTTTGTAGCAGGGGCTGTTATAATCCCTCATCTGAGAGCAATTAGGGAAGTGGACCTGTGATGCTCCCCAACACCTGTGAGACCGGCAGATGCTAACTCTGCTCTGGTTTCCCTGAGGGCCTGGACAGGTGTATGGCGTGGGAGGAGAGAGGCCTCTCACCTGGGACTGCAGTCAGCATTCTAGGCCAATGCTTTTCACTCCACGCCCTCGGCAGAGTCTCAGCAAAGTTGCAAGACAACCACAAACCAAGACTAGGCTTTTTGGTAAAATCACAGGAGGTTAAGGGATGCCTCCTGGGACTTTTGCCAGGTGTTACACGATGGCTTTTAAGGATGATACACAGCCAAGGGCACAGGCGGTGCCCCATCTTCTTGCCCATACACAAAATCTCCTTATGGTTTCCCTGTCATGGCTAGGCCACGCGAGAAAATTCATGCTCAGGAAGATGAATTTTGCTTGCTGATATAACACCACACAGTTCTAGGAGGAAAAAGAGAAAGTAAAAGCTCAATGGCATGCATCATTGACTTAGCCACTGCAGGAATTCATTTGGATAATATGAATGTTTGTGGAGTGCTTCTATGGTCAGTCTCTAACCAAGAGAACTGCTAAGAACAGGGGAAACCATGATCAGCAAAAAGATATCAGAAACCTGACCCTGGCTAGACTCAATGACTCACGCCTGTAATCCCAGCACTCTGGCAGGCCAAGGCAGGTGGATTGCTTGAGCTCAGGAGTTTGAGACCAGCCTGAGCAAGAACAAGACCCCGTCTCTATTAAAAATGGAAAAATCAGACAGACATTGTGGCAGGTGTCTGTAGTCCCAGCTATGCCAGAGGCTGAGGCAAGAGCTTGAGGTTGCTGTGAGCTATGATTCCACTGCGCTCTACCAGGGTGACTGAGAGAGACTCAGTCTCCAAAAAAATGAATGAAACCTCACCCCAACAGCACACCAGCAGCAAGGGAACCACATCCATTCAGCAAATTAGTAGCTGAAACTAGCATCCAGTTGAGCTCAATGCTTTTGAAACACAAAATACCTGTTTTTCAGTTGGTTTGTTCTCATCTTAGTCTAGAACTGTGGTCCCCAAACCCTGAGCTGTGGACCAGTACACAGGCCACACGACAGGAGGTGAGTGACAGGCCAGCGAGGGAAGCGTCATCTGTATTTATAGCCACTCCCCATTGCTCACATCCTGAACTCTGCCTACTGTCTGCTCAGATTGTAACAGCCCCTGCTAAACAAAACTCCCCCAAGACCCAACACTTCAGAGTCCAGTCTTGCTTCCCTGTGGCTGCATTAGATTCCCATAGGAGCACAAACCCTGCTGTAAACTGGACATTCGAAGGATCTAGGTTACATATTCTTTAAAAGAATCTAATGCCTGATGATATGAGGTGGAGCTGGAAGTGTGATGCTAACTCTGGGACTGTGTAGTTGCAGGAAAACAAGCTTGGGGCTTCCACTGATTCTGCATTATGGGGAGTGGTATAATTATTTCATTAAAAAGTGTCTTCCGGGCAGCACCTGTGGCAGCCTCCAGTGGGTAAGGCCACCGGCCCCATATACCGAGGGTGGCAGGTTCAAAGCTGGCTCTGGCCAAACTGCAACAAAAAAATAGCCGGGGGGTTGTGGCGGGTGCCTGCAGTCCCAGCTACTCAGGAGGCTGAGGCAGGAGAATTGCCAAGGCCCAGGAGTTGGAGGTTGCTGTGAGCAGTGTGATGCCACGGCACTCTACCGAGGGCCAGAAAGTAAGACTCTGTCTCTACAAAAAAAATAAAATAAATAAATTTTTTTAAAAAGTGTCTTCCATGAAACCAGTCTCTGGTACCAAAAAGGTTGAGGATCACCAGCCTAAAACCTCCTGAGTCTATATAATTAAATCAATTTAGCCTCAAAGCAGCAATCCAGCCAGGCATGGTGACCCACATCTGTAATCCTAGCATTTTGGGAGGCTGAGGTGGGTGGATTGCTTGAGCTCAGGAGTTCAAGACCAGCCTGAGCAAGAGTGAGACCTCATCTCTACTAAAAATAGAAAAACTAGCCAGCTATTAAGGCAGGTAGTTCCAGCTACTGGGGAGGCTGAGGCAGAAGGATCAGTTGAGCCCAAGAGTTTGAGCTATGATGATGCCGTGGCACTCTACGAGGAGGACAGAGTGAGATTCTCTCTCTCTGAAAAAAAAAGCAGTAATCCAGTTGATGCCTGGAGAGATTCTGGCTCCACCAGCCAGTACATACAGAGAAAGATAAAGTAAGACTAACAGCATGCATTTTGCTGGCCAGTGCTCTCACCCACCTGACACCGGTGCTGGCCTCCTCACCACCGTGTCTACAAAATAGTTTCCTCCACCTACTTCTTAGAATCCGAAAGAGGGTCTTGCCTGTGCTCACAATGGTCCTTTCCCAGGCTCCCGTCCCCAACCCACTTTGATGTTGACTGTCCCTTGCCTCTGCCATGGGGCTCCCTGTTGATGTGATGACCAGGGAGCAGTGTCCAGGTGCCCAGTCTGATCTCAAGAAGGAGTCACATGATGCTATCTGCCCCTCACTCTTCGTGGTGCCACAGTTTGCTCTACGCAGCACAGAAATGGGGAGAATGCCTCTGTCCTCCCCTCAGTGTCAGACTTTGCTGCTTGGGCAGGGGCCACTTGGGCCCCACCTCTCAGAGTTCCTGAAACCACTTCAAGCAGCCTCTGCTTGCAGCTCCATAGGACTCAACCTAATGCATAGGTTTGAGCCAAGACGACACAAGTACTGCTGTCCCATCCTTTGCAAATAATCACCTGGAGATAGTCACCCCCCTCTATTCATAAGACATGTCCAGATGCATCAGTTCAGGCGAGGCTGGTTCCAACACATTGTGACATCAGTTGTGCATCAGGTCAGACTGGGTCCAACACATTGTGACTCTCCTACCTGAGTATTGAGTTTGGTGCTTCAGAAGAGTCATAAAGGCACTCAGGGCATAGTTACCCCAAGGGCATATGATCCAGTGTAGCACGAGTAATAAACCACATGGGCAATTAGCAAACACTGTGTGGCCTTGAAGAAAGAAAGGCTAGTTTTTTTGGTCTGAAGGGATACTTTGATGTGGTGGTTTGGTTTCCTGATAATCTCTGTATTAGTTTCTTATTGCTGCTATAATAAATTTCTACAAGTTTAGTAGCTTAAAACAACAATCTATATTTTCTTTCTTTTCTGGGTGTCAGAAGTCCCAAACCAGCCTGACCTGGCTACAGTCAAAGTGTAGGTAGGGCTGGACCCTTCTGGATTCTCCAAGGGAGAATCTGTTCCCTGACCCTTCCGGCTCCTTGAGGCTGCTGGCACTTGGGGATGTGGACCTGTCACTCCAACCTCTTCTTCAGTTGTCACATGGCCTTTTTCTTCCTGTGACCTCCTGCATTTCTCTTAGAAGAACTTTTGTGATTACACTGGGTCTACCCAGATCACCCAGGATCCTCTCCCCATCTCATTTCTCAATTTAATTATATTTGCAAAGTCCTTCTTGCCATGTAAAGTAACATGTCACAGGTTCCGGGGATTAGGGCGCTGACATCTTTAGGGTCTATTATTCAGCCCACCACAATACCCATCAGGGACAGTTGGAAGCCTGAAATAAAGTATTGTGATCACATCCCACACTCCTGCTGTTCCTTTAAACATTTCGCACACGTTTAAATCACTACAAATGGGAACTGGACAGTTAATTTCCATTTCCTAGACTAGATTACTTAAAATTTCCCAGAATTTATAGGAGGTTATTGCAAATCACACTTGGTTTGTTACAGTAAAAATCAAGCAGAGGCCTTTCTGTTGTTTGTTGAGCCTGTTCTCTCATCAAATTTTTGACACAAGTAATGTACTACATGAATCAATTACACTAGATTGCTTTGGGATGGCTTTTGGGATGCCCTGACAGAGATGCTAATATAGCCTCATTTTCTTTATAATTCTAACATTATAAAATATCATCATTTATGAATAGTACTATAATAGTCTGTATATTGCAGTACACTTGTGATTAGTAGTGATAGTACTTAGGAATAGCACTGACAGACCATTATTTATATACAGGCCATTTCTTTATATGTGTATATATGTAAATATAGCCACATGCATCTTGCATTGCTGTCGTTATAACAATGTGTGGTAGGGTTGTCATCTTATGTCAGACTCAGAAAGGCTCCCTGACTGGCCCAACCATGGACTAGGAATTGAAATGGAACAATCACAAAAAATTTTAAATTGTGCCCTCGTAAAGCCTGAATTTCATGCCTGAAGCTAATTTTACCTAATGAAGATATGGACTTTTTAAAAAAAGACATGAACTTTTACTTCTTTTTCTAGATGAGCAAATATACCACATGATAGGATATAAAAACAGATCTCACATGTAAATCAAACAAGATGCCAATCATATTGTCACTGTGAAAGTAGCTCCTGCTGTTCCCAATGTACTCCATGAGCCACAGTGACAGGGAAGTGACCTCTATGGACAGAGAAGCACACAGTGACTTCGGCGCTGGACGCCAGTGAGGGCACGTGAAAATTCAGTGGCTTGTACCACAGATGGGAGGTGTGCTGTTACGGAATGTGAGGAAGAAAGAAAAGACAACACGTATCGCAGTAAGAAAACATTGGGAGAGACCCCAATGAACTTGCGACTTTAGAGACTTTGAAATATTAAACCACAAGGACAGCATTCCCCTTTAAAATGTCATCTTCGTAGTGTGTGCCTCTAACCTACCTCCTGCAGTGCTTTGTGGAATAGAGCCAAAGAAAAGAAAAAACGCTACCAGTCCTTCTGTTCAAGAGCTTTTCAAAGTCTTACACCTAAAGCCTTCACACAGCGCCTCTGTGAGCAACTCATCCATGCAATACAGAAAGGCCAAGGTTCTTCCCTGACCTCAGTGGACAGGGGGATTGCACAGCCGTGGACGAAGGAATGGGGGACCACTCATGTCTGGAATTCTACAGCACAGTCTCCACCCTAGGCTTCTCTCATGCTCCCCATTTCATCCTTGCTGTCCCTTGGGAGGGAGAAGGCTAAAGTGCAGGAATTTGTTGGTTTAAAGTCCTATTAAGCCTGAAACAGCTGATAATAAACTCCTATCTGAGAGCAGGTTTTCGGCACCAGGCATCTGGAAAGAATGGATGAGGAGGTGACCAAGGAGTTAAGATGAAGGTACACGAAGGCGAACCTGGAGATTGAAGAGACACCCCCTTCCTTTCTAGCTTGTCCACAACCAGCCCACACTAGCAGGGGAGCTTGTGGCCAGTCTCATGAAACCACGCAGAGGCGCCTCACTGTGACAACTGCGCTTTCCCTGTAGCCATCAGGGCACACAGCAGGTGTCCCCAGGAGCGGAATTCCCAGGCAGCGTATGTTGGGATGCTAAGAATGAGGCCAGTACCTTCCAGGGCGCCCACTGGGCTTTCCTACTTCCCACGCCATGGATTCCCTCTGAGTGATTCCGGAGGGAGCTCAACTGTGTGCTCACAGGAGGGAAGGAGTCTTTCAGACTTTCAGTCCTACTTGATCCTCTGTAGCCCCATGAGGATTCCAGGTATTGAAACAGATAGATCTGGAGAGCCTGGAGTCAGAAGGAGCCAACAAATGGAGAGATGTAAACTTCCCAAAGAAAATACGAAAGGGAAGTGTTCTCTTACTGAGAACCCATTCTGCCTATAGTCTAGTGGGGACCCCTCCAATTCAATCTCCACCTGGCCGCCTATGTTACCTTCCTTAAAGACACATCTAAATGGCTTTCCCCTAATACGAACCTTCACCACCTCATTTCTGTCTCTTGCAGGGGCCTCTAAAAAGAGTATTTACATCAAAGAGGATGTTCCGGCCAAGCCAATGAGGTAGAGATGAAATTACTCAGACTTTAATTTGTATTTATTTTTCATTTCAAATTTTTAAAAAATTCTGCTGTTTATGTGTTGTTTATAATATACATAATATATAAGCATGATAATACATGTATGGCCTTTATAAAGAAATACATCTATTGGGGGAGGCTTTTAAGTTTTTTACTAAAGATCAGAAGAGTTTGGAAGCCAAATTATTGCCAGCCTAAAGTCCAATCCTCTTTGCTTGGCCAGCAAGGCCCAATCTAGCCCTGTCCTGTCCACATTCCCTGCCCTGGGCCCAAGACAGCTTATATTTGCATTAAACACACTAAGGACTTCAGTCATTCTGAGATTTTGCTCAAGTGACATCTGCACTGGTTGGCCTTCCCTTAGCCCTAACCCCTTCTCTGCCTGATCCAAAGTGGAACCCCTTTGGGGTCTTTCCCATCTCTTCCTGCCAAATGCTTCTTCTGTGTCTTTAAGAAACACTATCAATCACTTTGTCTTATAATTAGTTGCCCAGTTGTTTGGTCCTAGAATATATTCCAAATTCCTTGTGAAAATTTCAAGTTCTTAGAAGGCAAGTTTTGATGCCTTCTTCTTTTTTAATTTCCCACAACTTAGGCCATTGCCTAGCATCCAATAACGTTCTCTAAATGTTGATTTCTTATTTTATTTTGAGAAAAAGAGTAGATAAAAATCAAAACTTGCAAAATAACTCTGAGGTGGGAGGATCCAGTGAGGTCAGGAGTTCAAAACCAGCCCGAACAAGAGCAAAACCCCATCTCTACTAAAAATAGAAAAAAATAGCTGGTGTGGTGGCAAATGCCTGTAGTCTCAGCTACTCAGGAGGCTGAGACAGAAGGATCATTAGAGCCCAGAAGTTCAAGGCTGCAGTGAACTGTGATGACACCATTGCACTCCAGCCTGGGCTACAGAGCAAGACCCTGTCTCAAAAAAAAAAAAAAAAAAGAAAGAAAGAAAGAAAGAGAGAGAGAGAGGAAGAAAGAAAAGAAAAGCACTATTATTCAGAATCAGTATAAATGTTACTCTCGTATTACAGCTGAAGAAATCTCGAGAGCAATTAATATTAGCAACGAGCTTCAGGAAGGCAAAGAGTTCTAAATTGAGGAGATACAGACATCAGTTAGTTCAAAACAAATTCCACACAGATTCCTCCTCAATCTAGGATTACACCCAACATTTAGATAATGTTTATACTTGGCTCCAAAAGGAATACTTCAAACTGAACTAGTTCTGTTTATAAGAAGATATTACTAGTAAGGAGATACTGTGTCAGTGGGAAGATAGCATTTGGTCCATTTGAAATGTCAGAAATAACGATGTTTTGAACTCTACAGTCTTAACACAAAAGACAAAAAATATATATACATGATTGTGGGTAAATCTAATGACATTCTCCAAAACCTTACAGCAATTAAGAATCAAAAGCAATTAAAAATTTAATTCAAAAGTGAATTTAACTTGAAGTTGGAAGTCATTTTTATCTTAAAAGTGGAAAAGCAATAAGGGAAAAATTTCAAATGAAGAAATGGGGAAAATAAGAGAGCCAGAAATTGATGAAATGCTCCAGCAAGAGGCAGACAGTCTCAAAAATAAATCTGAACGATGGCCCCCAGGTTAAAAGCAGAAGCAAGCCAGGGTCTTCCTGGGAACTTCCAGAAATATCCTGTGAAGCCAGGACTTGAAGAGCTAGGCAAGGATGTTCCTCACAGACACAGTCCCCAAAATGTGTCCTTGCAAACATCCTTGAAGATTCTGAGGAGATAAAAACGAGGGCTATTTCAGTAAAGGAGACAATTTGGAATTCTGGATGTTTCCTACAAAATAAGGCATATAGCTGCACTTTTGGAGTATATTTTAGCAAACTTGTGCCCAGAGTTTACTGAGACTGACGGAAGTAAGGTGGCCATACTCGCCCCATAGGTCTCATGGGCACCCACTGTTCTGACTGCCTACCCTGCCTTTTTTCTGGTAAAGCTCCCAGATTTCTCTTTCTAAACCAGCCTTTTGTTCCCTAAGTCCATTGTTTCCCAGATGACTGCACCTATTCTTTGGCACCAAGGCTGAGTATATTACTCGGGAAGGCAAATGAATTTTTTCCTGGTGCTACTTAAAAAGGAAAGTGTTTTCTCTGGAAGTAGAAGAAAATCTTGAAACTACTAGTGAGCATCTTTTCCCCAGAAGGTGTGAGCTTATCTGAGAATAAAACCCAGGAGAAAGAAAAACTGAAAGATGGACACTTCCTGACAACCTTTTCATGAATAGCTGGACCAAGCCATGCCTGAAATCCTTCCTTGATTCTTCAAATAAGTGAGCCTGTCTTTTTTCTTTCAGTCAAGCCAATCTGAATTGGATTTCTATTAACTAGCAGTAAAAAAGAATCTTAGTACACTGACATTTGGTAAACTATGTTTTTTCATTCATTCAATAAAATATGTTGAGTCTTTGCTATGTGCTAGGCACTGTGCTGGAAACTGAGAACATATATTCAGAAAAGAGCTGTCTCAAGAGGTTCTACCACAGAGGAAGAGATACTTGAATGAGCAGTCACAGTATAGTGTGGTAATCTCTATAATGACAATGTGTATGAAGTGTTAAGTCTATGCTTACTTAACTGCCTCGAGGTGGAAGAGGTCAGGGTAAGCATCATGGAGGAAGTAATGTCTGAGAAAGGAAATAATTTTTTGACTGGGAAAAAGACAAGGAAAATCCCTATATAATTGGCATAGTGTAACAAGAACTTGAAAACCCAGAAGTAGGACAGAGAAGATTGACAACTATGGAAGTGGTATGGTTGGCAGTAGGAAGGGGCACCCAGTGGGCCCTGTTGGGCTGGAACCCTCTGCCACACACTCATCTGACTCATTTTCTCAGCACCCCAACTTTTTGTGTGCTTCATCTTTGAGACTTGCCCACCTCAGCCCCACCACGGGCAGAACCATCACAAGGAGCAGGGGCCATTTAATATGTTGGCCCCCTACTCTGCCTCCACCATGCTAGAATCGGCCCACAAATGAATAAATACATAGTGAAACTAAGGTGTTCACAATCTTTGCTCAAGAAACCCAAAAGAAAGAAATTCATGCTCCATTGAAGGAGAAAAATATCCAACTGGTACCCTTAAATCCCATGGGTACCATGGAGATGGTTATCAGGGATGTTTGCACCCTCAACACTCCCAGTGAGACTTTCTGCATCAGGCCTCCATGTTCTGGCCTCTGGGCTCCCTGAGGTCCAGGGAGCAGGGACCATCCTGAGGTCCATCCAGGACCTTAACTGTTGGCAAGTTGTTTACAAATCCTTTTGGGGACTTTTAGTCCCATGTATTCCAGCAAACCAATCCTTTTCTCTTCCTGCCCCCTTTCTTCTTCCACAAATGCCTTTGAACAGCATCAGCACCTGAAAGAGAGAGGCAGACCCTATTCTCACCAGGTTCTCGGCCGATGTATAAATGATCTTCCATCCCTTTCCCTTTAAGCCTGGGATCAGGGTGGACTGATGGTATGACAGTATTCCTAATTCTGGGTTGACAGGGTTACTGGGATATAAAGTCCCAGAAACCTCTGGTGGAATCTAGGACAGCTGATTGTCTAAAATTATCTTGTAATTAATAAATTATTCACTGTTCCCCGCTAAGTGGGGTAGTGACCACCACATTCTAACACTATTTAAAACTGTTAAACCTCTTGTTCAGAGAGAATTCTGGCTCTCCAAGTTTCTCAAAGCTCTTTGCTTTATTATGAAATGGATCTATTAATAAATCCTTTAAGAAAATCCTGTGTCAATTTCAAAGTAAACACAGAACACTATATGTTGCCTGTCCCAGTCCCCCAAATAGAACTGAACTCCTGTCTCTGCTGTGTTCTGTATGCAATCGAGCGCTTCTCGGGTCAGCCTTATTTGTCTTCCTCCTTTGAGTGTCAACCCCTGGAGGACAGGATCCAGGTCTTTCTAAATTTCTTTTTTTTTAAGACAGAATCTCATTCTATCACCCTCAGTAGAGTGCTGTGGTGTCATAGCTCACAGCAACCTCAAACTCCTGGGGTCAAGTGATTCTCTTCTTCAGCCTCCCAAGTAGCTGGACTACAGGCACCCACCCCAACAGTCAGCTATTTTTTAGAGACGAGGTCTCACTCTTGCTCAGGCTGGTCTCAAACCCATGAGCTCAGGCAATCCACCCGCCTTGGCCTCCTGGAGTGCTAGGATTACAGGCATGAGCTGCCATGCCCTTTTCTTTTTGAGACAGGATGTCACTCAGTCATCTGGGCTAGAGTGCAGTAGCATCAGCCTAGTTCATTGCGACCTCAAACTCCTGAGCTCAAGCAATCTTCCTGCTTCAGTCCTGAGTAGCTGGGACTACAGGTGCACAACACAACGCCCAGCTAATTTTTCTATTTTTGGTAGAGGCAGAGTCTCCCTCATGTTTAGTCTGGTCTTGAGCTCCTCCGCTCAAGCAATCCACCTGCCTCAGCCTCCCAGAGTGCTAGGATTACAGGTGTGAGCCACTCGCCCAGCCAGGTGGTTTTTAATCTTCATTTCTTCTACTGGCTCATAGCCCATGCTGGACCCTGCCTGACTCTTGACTTTGCCCCTCCTCCTCCCCACTGCTGCAGCCTCTTGGTCCTCACCTGCAGGCCTGGCCTGACCTTGGGTTCTATTGCCCCTGCGCATTGGAAACAGAATCAAGTTCATTAGAACATAAGTTCCATGAGAGCTGGGGCCTGGATTGTCTTGTTCTGGGCCATATCCCCAGATTAGCTGGGTTGTGTGTACTCCCTACTAAACTCTCAAGAAGCATTTGTTGAATGAATTGTAGTCACAATCGCTGTGAATCGACATCTTGCCTTCTGTTCTAGTTCACTGAGCTGAGCTTATTTTTATCCTTCCTGCACTGCAGACACCTGCTGACAGACTTGGGCTTCCTGCCTGTCCCCTGATCACTGGCACTTTTAGCTTTGACCCCCTTGGATTTCTTACTGCCTCATTTTGTGATCTTGTGGCCTCCTTTTATACGCTAAGTGTTGCATGTCTGCCTAGACTCCTTTCCTGCTGTCACCAGGCTAGATGCCATGGTGTCAGCCTAGCTCACAGCAACCTCAAACTCCTGGGCTTAAGCAGTCCTCCAGCCTCAGCCCGAGGATCTGGGACTACAGGCTCCTGCCACAATGCCCAGCTAATTTTTCTTTTTCTTTCTTTCTTTTTTAAAGCAGTCACTGTTTATTAACTGACCAGTTTACAAAAATGATCAGGGCAGATGCCTTAGTTAATTCTTCTAATAGACCTATTGATTTGGTCTTCCCTGTTACCAGCATCTCCACCTTCTACAAAGTGAGTTGTCTTTTTTGCATTCCACCCCATGGAGATGATAACTTGAAGGGCCCCATAATAAATTATTTGACAAAATCAGTAAGTAAAATTTGGTCTGGCATAGAAGTAGATGAGCCAAGATAATTGTGATCAATTGGTGGACAATTAGTCTTTTTATCATCTAGTAACACAGTTACCTAGTACCTTCATGAGAGGCCAGAACAAGGATGAATGGACTCATAAGTAGATTAATATAATTGGAGGCAGGGACACATTCATCTACTTAGAAATTCAAGTTTACCATTAACTAAATGTTTTATTGGTATTCGTGCTATGTTGTTTAACAGGTAGTGCCTGGGGAGCTGCATACAACGGGGAACTGTTTGTCTCCTGAATTCCAGGAAGTCAGATATTGAAGGGGAGAGAGCACATTCGTGTCTAGAGGGGTTGCAAGTACTAACCACCCGTAACTGGGTATTTGTACTGATGTCCTCACTCCAAATCCCTGCTTGTACGCAGTAGGTGTCCTCTCCGGCGTCTGCGCTGGCTGTCCTGTGGGCACGTTGGCCTCACATCAGCAGACAGCGCTGGGAGGTTTATGCCTCCGTGAGCAGAATTTGGAGGTTTGGCTGCTGTGCAGAGGCTCTGAGAAAAGAGATTACTGCCTGGGTCTCGAGTGCTGCCTGCCTTTGTTAGACCTGTGAGGGAGGAAAGTTTACGGTGGGTTACTAGGGCTTCGTTTGCATTAGCTGTGTGTTTCTAATAGAGGCTGTGATGACAAAGTTGTGTGTTTTCTTTCAGGTGAGCACCAACCCAGTGGAAACACAAACACTTCGCGGCCCCCTCTGGCGAAGAATGGCGCCCCCTCCCGGCCGCTGCCTCCTTCTCACCTGCGCCCTGGGCATCTTCGCGGTAGGGCAGAGGAATAGCACGCTCATCTTCACCAAGGAAAACACCATTCGGAACTGCAGCTGCTCTGCTGACATCCGGGACTGTGACTACAGTCTGGCCAACCTGATGTGCAGCTGTAAAACCGTCCTGCCCTTCGCCCTTGAACCAGTCAGCTACAGCGGCCGTCTGACCATCTGGTTCACAGACACTTCCGTGCTGGGCCGCCTGTTGAACTTCACATTGGTCCGGGACCTGAAGCTTTCCCTGTGCAGCACCAACACTCTCCCCACCGAATACCTGGCTATCTGTGGGCTGAAGAGACTTCGTATCAACACTGAGGCCAGGCAGCCCTTCCCAGAGCAGAGCTTACTCGTCCACAGTGGTGCAGACAGTGACTCCAAACTCCAGCCCATGTCACTAGGCAGAGGCTGGCAGACATGTATGTATGTGACATTCTTAGATATGGCTCTTTTCAACAGGGACTCATCCTTAAGATCATATAGTATTGAAAACGTGACCAGCATTGCCAACAACTTTCCTGACTTTTCTTACTTTAAAACCTTCCCAATGCCAAACAACCAAAGTTATGTTGTTACATTTATTTACTAACATTGTACCTGTATTCAGCTGGGGAAGAACTTTGGCCAACCACCCATAATTTGAACAAGGGATATGGAAATAAGGCTATGAGCTAGGTGTCCCCACACACAGCCACACCTTTTTCTTAACTGTGCTTGGCAACAGAGGCACATGTACAAATAAACACCTTTCTCTGCTCTGTGCTCAACCGTGTGAATGCTTTTGAAAAACAAATTTAAAAGAAACGGAAATACCCAACTTGATTCAGTCTAGAGATATGTCTTGTGAGCCAGCTAAAAGCTAGGTCTCTGCAGACAAATTTCATAGAAAAAGTAGAGAAAATGGCCGGGCATGGTGGCTTAAGCCTGTAATCCTAGCACTCTGGGAGGCCGAGGTGGGTGGATCGCTTGAGCTCAGGAGTTTAAGATCAGCCTGAGCAAGAGCAACACCCTGTCTCTACTAAACATAGAAAAAATAGCCAGGCATCGTGGTGGGTGCCTATAGTCTCAGCTACTCGGGAGGCTGGGGCAGGAAGATCACTTGAGGCCAAGAGTTGGAAGGTACTGTGAGCTTCGATCACACCACTGCACTCCAGCCTGGGGGACAGAGGGAGACCCTTTCAAGGAAGGAAAACAAACAGGTCAGGTACAGTGGTTCATGCCTGAAATCCTAGCATTCTGGGAGGCCAAAGTGGGAGCATCACTTGAGCTCAGGAGTTCAAGACCAGCCTGAACAAGAGTAAGACCCCATCTCTATTAAAAATAGAAAAATTAGCCAGGCATTAGCCAGGCATCTGTAGTCCCAGCTACTTGGAAGGTTGAGGCAGAAGGATCACTTGAACCCAGGAGGCTGAGGTTGCTGTGGGCTAGGCTGATGCCATGGCACTCTAGCCTGGGGCAACAGAGTGAGGTTCTGTCTCAAAAAATAAATACTAATTAATTTTTAAAAAGAAACTTGGATAATACAATTAAAAAAGTATATGTAGCTCGAAATTTTGCTTAGAGCAAGGCCTAACCCCAGGGAAAGTTCTTCTCTTTTAGCCCTTCACTTTCCTTCTTTTTCCCTCGTTCTTTGAGTCTTTTACTTCTGTCCCCACTCCACCACGTCCCCTATTTCTTCTCTCACTTTCTTCTTCCCTCTCTTTCTCCTTCTTGTCATGCTCCAGAAATCAGAACTTCTGAAGACCATTAGAACCCGTTTCCCTACATTAGGGTCTAGCTGCAAATCTAATGACCACTTATCACATTATTCCTATGAGTAAAAATGCTCAAACTACAAATAGATAATTAAAAGAACTTTTAGAGCTCACTCCATTTGTAAGTTTAAGACTAGAAAGTTAAGGTACTTTAGACAGCATTGTTAACACAAAATGATTTTATATGTATTGATAAAAAAGAACTGAATCAACATATTTTTTAAAAAATTAAATCATTTTATTTACTTTGTACAATTATTATTGTACAAAGAAAATATTCCCTCATACAGACCCGACTTACCATTAAAGTGGAATATAAAGAAGGATTCATGGCAATTGTGGTACCACTGTCTAAAGTTAGAATGCAATGAAGTTGAAACATGAGTGCATTCATACTGTCATGATAAGAAATAGATTAATTATAAAATAACAGGATGTCCTGGAGTTAATGACTTAAGATCACATTTGTCACATTTTTTTTCCCTTACCCTTAACAAAGGTAACTTAAATAACCTGAAATTTTCTCTCTATTTGCTTAATTGGTGGGGGATTTGGCCATTCAGGCTAATTAGCATGGGTCCATAATGTCAGTGTTTAAATTAGGCCAAAGAGAACACCAAAGTATGAATTTCAATAGGAAAATATAATGACCTCATTACTGACATTATACTTCAGAGGTAACATTAAAATGATGGAAAAAGAGAAAGAAGGTGAAAAAGAGGAGGAGAAAGGAAGGCAAGAAAGAGATAAGTGAAAAGTTAGCAATATATTTATTGTCATTAGTTGCTGAAAATGTAACAAACTGAATTTTACCATTAAAATGAAATCCATTTTTATTAATAAAGTAGAAAATTAAATGATGCTAGGAATTATATACATCCTATAAATATCTTCCATTTTGGTAGCTTTTAATAGTTTCAAAGCCCTTTCTCCTATTTCTTTTGTAGAGCCTGGGTCTCCCTATGTTGCCCAGGCTGCTTTTGAACTCCTGCCCTCAAATGATCCTCCTACCTTGAGCTTCCAAAGTGCTGGGATTATAAGCATTAGCCCCATGTTCAGCCTTAAATGATCCTTTTGAAAAATAATTGTGAGTCAGTGGGACTTAAACCAATAGAAAAAGGAAAGCTAAATTTAGTTGTAAATCAAGCCTGAGATTTTCAGATTTCTGGACTGAAAATGTGGTTCAGGTGGTGCTTGTGGGGGATAAATTAAGGACAGAGAAAATCCACAGTATGCAGGGATAGATGGCATTTGGCATGCAGCCACAGGGTTGGGGGAACTATAGGGAAGAGTGGGGACGGTGGCAAAGTAAGGGTGCACACTCCACCTGAAGGTCCATGGTGGCTCAGCTCCAGCTGAGTGTTGCCACAAAAGAATAGGATGGGGCCAGATCTGACTCCTCAAGAAAATTAAGAATTCTAGGTTTCTGGATCGGTGTCTGTAGCTCAGCGGCTAGGGCACCAGCCACATACACTGGAGCTGGCACGTTCAAATCCAGCCCAGGCCTGCCAAACAACAATGACAACTACAACCAAAAAATAGCCAGGCATTGTGGTGGGTGCTTGTAGTCCCAGCTACTCGGGAGGCTGAGGCAAGAGAATCGCTTAAGTCCAAGAGTTTGAGGTCGCTGTGAGCTGTGACGCCATGGCACTCTACTGAGGGTGACATAGTGAGGCTCTGTCTCAAAAAAAAGAAAGTAATAATTCTAGGTTTCTAATATGAATTCTTATAATTTATAAAAGCCAGTATGCCATTAAGTTTTTTTCTTTGCTTTAAATAATATCATGTGGTACTAATCTGGCCTGGACTAGTAGATTATCACCTCTGGCTGGTGGTGTGCAAGTAAAAGCTTAATTTAATCACCAGCTCTCCAAAAAATAAAAATAAAAATATGCAGATGTATATGTACACATATATGAATTTTGCTGATGTAAAGGATGTGTAGCACACAATTTATAACTGATAATAAAAC
The DNA here is from genome assembly GCA_963574655.1 of Perodicticus potto. NCBI lineage: Eukaryota > Metazoa > Chordata > Mammalia > Primates > Lorisidae > Perodicticus > Perodicticus potto. Next base: position 6,095 of record CAUYRH010175708.1, on the reverse strand, counting down.
GTGTGTTACTCTGTATTATAAACCTTATGAGCATGATTAATTCTCAGAGAATGCTTTAGTTGATTTTTGCCTAACTCTTATATTCAAAACCACCTAGGACTGCAATTAATGAACAAGTATAGTTCTGGCATGAATATTTGTTGATATTTTCATTTACATTAGGAGTAAAAGGAAAATTAAAGAATAAAGATACATATGAGATACATCATTTTTAATAAAGATACATCATTATCAGTGAGTGATGTAAGCAGCTTCTTTGGTAAATCAAATAATAGAAATTAAGAAATACTTCCTCAACTTGGGGAACTAGTCAACATTATTCTACACCATTAATATTTTCTTCACACTCAAGAAAATCGTCAAACTCTGACTTGTAGTGTTTTCCAACTCCAGTGGTGTAAATTCTGCCACCATAATCAATTACATGCAACAGAGAACACAATGTTGAGAAAAGAAACACAAGAGGACAGCACTGCATGGCATTTCCACCTTACAGGTACGGTAGGCACAAATCATCTCAAGAGCATGACTTACAGTACAACATAGTAACATAATTAGTCAGTGATAAGTTTTGAGTAGGTAATATTTTGGTTTTGTTATAATTTATTTAGTTCTAAGTTTATATAACTTAATTTTTAATGAAGACTGCTTAACAACCAGCTTGCAAAATTCCTGAAAATGTGCCAATCAGCTCTCATGAGTCTCATGAGCCAGGACAAGTCCACACCAGCACTCATGTTGACTCTGGGAGAAAGAAAAGTTGAAGGAACTGAGAGAAGACCCTGAGTTTAGGGGAGTGGATGGATCACGTCCAGGATTGAATCTCCCAATTTCCTCACTTGCCAGAACTAGAGGAGGAAATGTTAGGAGTTTGCACCTACCCTCTATGCAGTAATCTGCCCTTGGATGAGAGTTGTGATACTGAAATCCCCTGAGTCAGGAGGTGGTGGGGTTGAGGCATTTAAGGCCTTAGGAGAAAAAATGAATTAGGGGCTAAACCTCCTTAGTGGACTTAGGAAAGCCCCCCAGAAGAAAGGAAGGAGCACTGGGATGATGAAAAGACATGAGTAACATTTTATATACATTAAATTAGTAAAAAACAAGAATTGGACCATCCACTTCCATTTCTCAGACTTGTAATTTCAGGACCTCCCTTTCTTCAGAATTTACAGGACATGTGTAAATCCGGTACGATTTGTTACAAAAATAATGATGTGCAGAGGCCATTTTGTTTTATGCATTTTATATTTAAGAGTCTCTAATCCCAGCTCAGAAGTACAAATAAAGTCCTGTTTACCCAATCCAGACTCTAGAAAATCACTAAGAGAAAGCTGGCTTTACAGAGAGTTTACGTCTCATGAGTTGATCGTAAGCCAGTTTAAATAGTACAGGCACCGTATATAGATAGGGTAAATAAAGCAGAAAGGATTGCTTAAAAATCTTAAATTTAAAAAAATTAGTACATGGTAAAAGTAAGTCACAAACCCATACAAAAGGGGGAAGTAATTCAATGAATGGCCTTAGAAGAAAAGAAAGAGCAGAAGAACTCCCACTTACTACTTCAGTATTAACAGTATTGTATCTAGATGATCTAGCAATTCTTAGTTTCTTCTTCCTGAGTATCTAGGTTTTCTAAATTTTTTGGATAAAGACATATTCACTATTGTAATAGAGAACACCCAGTAGGAGTATGTTTACATAGATAAACAAATGATGCGGGAAATAAGTGCTTACTAATTAAATTTACGTTATCACATCACAATGTCGAATTAGAGGATATGAAAATAAAACTATCAGAAAACTTAGAAATATGAGAAACAAAAAGAAAGAGACTAACGATCTAATAGAAAAACAGAAATACTCATACAATTCACATGAGATGAAATCAAATAGCCAATAAATGAAGGAAAAAAATTATCTCCACCAAGAGAAATGCAATGGGAAACTATTATTTCATTCTTTAGATTGGCAAAAAGTAAAGTAATTTGGTATTGAATTTTGTCACACCTATAGGCAAAGAGATATTCTCACACAGTATTTGTAGGAGAATAAACTGGGACAGTCATTTTGAAATATAATTTAGGAATATGTCTCAAAATGTGCACAAGCTGGCTTGGCGCCCATAGCACAGTGATTACGGCACCAGCCTCAACACAGAGGTTGGTGGGCTAGAACCCCGCCTTGGCCAGCTAAACAACAATGACAATTGCAACAATAACAACAAAAATAGCCGGGCATTGTGGTGGGGCGCCTATAGTCCCAGCTACTTGGGAGGCTGAGGCAAGAGAATCACTTAAGCCTAAGAGTTGGTGACGACACGGCACTCTTACCAAGGGTGACATGGTTAGACTCTGTCTCAAAAAAAAAAAAATAATGTGCACAAGCTAAAACCCAGCAATTCTGTGTTTCTCTGTCCACCATAGAGAAGCACCCCTCACAAATACACACAGGTTAGCTTGTAAGATTTTATTTAGCTGTTCAGGTATTTATAATCAGTGCACTTTTCTGTATGCATACTACACTTAAGTAAAAAAATTTTAAAAGAAAAGAATGAATGCTTGGACGAACACTCATGTAATTATCATATAGAACTGACAAATATGGACATGTTGTCACATTTAAGAATTTTTAAGGAAAGTATTAAAATCCTACTAATTTTTAAAAACTGCAAAGAAATTATGAATTTTGTTTACGAGGCTTGTTGTCATTGGCAGCATTGGCACAACCATTCTGAAACCATTTTGCGTGTGTTGCAGGACTGTGCAAGGAGCAAGTACATTGGAGTTTTGGGGGGGCCAGGGTTATAAGGGTAGGAAATAAATGAGGGAAGGAGAAAAAGAAGCCCAGAGTGTTGGATTGGAATTAAGGATATTAGTACGAACTCATGATTTTTAAGAGTTTCATGTATTTCAAACTCATACATTTCTTGGCCAGCCATGGTGGCTCATGTCTGTAATCCTAGCACTTTTGGAGGCTAAAGTGGGGACTGCTTGAGGTTAGGAGTTGGAGACCAGCCTGGGCAACATAGCAAGACCACATATGTACCAAAAATACAAAAATTAGCCGTGTGTGTGGTGTGCACCTGTAATCCCAGATACTTGGGAGGCTAGAGTGGGAGATTTGCTTGAGCCCGGGAATCGGAGGCTACAGTGAGCTTTGAAGACACTTCTGCACTTTAGCCTGGGTGATAGAGTGAGATTCTGTCTGAAAAATAAGCAAAACGATATATATTTCTTGGCTTTATCCTCTGAGAGGGCCTAGAAGCAAAGAGAACACCCGATGCCTTAATTTCGGTTTCTCAATACCATCCCCCACTGCAACAAACAACAAAAAATAGGGCCTTGAAGAAGTGGCTTATCCAAGGGAGCTGGAGCAGCAAAAATACAAGGTGAGTATGGAACATCTTACCGCGGCAAAGTAATAAAAGCTGAAAAAGGTTATGGGGACACAGAAAAAAGATACAGGAGCCATTTTAAAGAATTCCACTAGCCATGGGTGGCGCCTGTGGCTCAGTCAGTAAGGCGCTGGCCCCATATCCTGAGGGTGGCAGGTTCAAACCCAGCCCCAGGCCGAACTGCAACAAAAAAATAGCCGGGTGTTGTGGCGGGCGCCTGTGGTCTCAGCTACTTGGGAGGCTGAGGCAAGAGAATCGCCTAAGCCCAGGAGTTGGAGGTTGCGTGAGCTGTGTGACGCCACGGTACTCTACTGAGGGTGACAAAGTGAGACTCTGTCTCTACAAAAAACAAAAAAAAAGAAGTCCACTAGCCCAATTAGGAATAATCTGTACATCAAAATGATCAATTACAGAATTGGATTATAGAGTATTGACTTGACATATATTCTGAGAATCTGTCTGCACTGTTACTAAAAAATACGGAAAGAATAAAATTACCTTTGCAGAAGAAAGGCAACTAATAAATGCAGGAGTAACAGATACCAAATCACCATTCTGCAAACACCACGGTATTAATGAATTCTGAAAAGAATCATGAATGGATGCTGAAATGATGGGATGAAATACCTAGGAATAGTCACACCATCTAAAAGTATCGTTGCTCCACAGATTAATTACAAAAGGCACCTTTGCAACGGAGAAAGGCCCATAACTGAGGGATTAAATTTATTACGGGACAAATTGGCATCATGCCTGGCGTGATGCACTGAGAAGAGGCATTGTGTCCAAAAATATTAAATTTTGTCTAATCCAGATCTGGAAAAAAGAAAAACTGGTCTGGACTCTTCAAAAATGTCGTGAAAGTTAAAACAAAGAAAGGAAGGGGGCTGGGCGCCTGTGGCTCAACAGGCTAAGGCGCCAGCCACGTACACCTGAGCTGGCGGGTTCGAAACCAGCCCGGCCGACAAACAACAATGACGGCTGCAACCAAAAAATGGCCGGGCGTTGTGGCGGGCGCCTGTAGTCCCAGCTACGTGGGAGGCAGAGGCAAGAGACTCGCTCGAGCCCAGGAATTGGAGGTTGCTGTGAGCTGTGATGCCACAGCACTCTATCCAGGGTGACAGCTTGAGGCTCTGCCTCAAAAAAAAAAAAAAGAAAGAAAGAAAGAAAGAGAAAGAAAGGGAAGGGAAGGGAAAGGAGAGAAAAACAGAGTAGGCTGTTCTGGAATAGAGGAGACTAAATAGTCTTGACTAAATAGTCTCAATGCCAATCTTTACTGGATCCTGGATCCTCCACTGGGGAAAAACACCACCTATGAAAGATATTATGGAACAATTGGGTGAAATTTGAATGTAGACTGGATATTAGATAACAATAGTATGTCAATACTAAATTTCCTGAGTGTGAACGCTGTAGAATGCTTACGTGGGGAAATGCCCTTTTTCTTAAAAACACACACTGAGGTATTCATGGGTGCAGTGCCAGGATGTCTACATGTAACTTTCAAGTGACTCAGCAAAGATAGAGAAAAAGAGAAAAAGCAAATGCAGCAAAATATTAGCAGTAAAGAATCTAAGTGAATGGTATTTGGATGTTCATTGTTCCGTCCTTGCTTAGTTTTAATACATTTGAATTTTTCCAAAATAAAAACTTGAGACAATGAATGAGGTATATTTTTATGCACTTAAGGAAAGAGCTCCAAATTGCAAGCTGAAAGGAAAAAGCCAGTTACAAAGAAACATGTAGAGTATGATATCAAAATACATAGAACATTATTCTAGAGAGACAGATGCCGTATCCATGCAGGAAAAAGAACATACTCTAGATATTTTAAACAGAGAATGATTAAACATGGGTCATCTGTTGCAGACAAAATCTCAGGAAGGCTGGAGGAGTGAACATTGGGAGCGGCCCCTGCACTCAGAGGTTGACTGCAAGATTCCACGTCAGAGAGCAGGGGAAGGTGCTGCTGAGAGGCCACCACCACTGACACCAGCACTGCCTCGTGTCACCCAGACAGCTGGCAGCCAGACACTGAATGTTAGCCAAGCATCCCTGATTGCTACAACTTCTTCTAGAAACCCTACACTTCCTGCTGCTGCCGCCTGGTCTGTCTTGTTCTAGCCTTTCAGCCGGCAGGTCTGCTGCCCAAGGCTCTTCACCTTCTGGGATAACCTAAAACTTTGTTCCTAAGGGGCCTAAGCCCTTGGCACCCGCGGTTAGAGTGCCAGGCATCTTTTGATAAAATTCTCCTCTACATATGGAAATACTAGGCACTGCCCCCAGACTGAAAGGTTTTGAGGGAAAAGGAGGCTATGTGATAATCAGCCTATGATAGGGAAAAGTAAACTTAACAAGAAACATAAGATGAACGCTGCGTAGGTACATTTGTTGAAATCCTTCATGTATCATCTCCTCATCGCGATACATTTAGATAGTTTAAACTTTACTATTGGGCGGCGCCTGTGGCTCAGCGAGTAGGGTGCCGGCCCCATATACCGAGGGTGGAGGGTTCAAACCCGGCCCCGGCCGAACTGCATCAAAAATTAGCTGGGCCTTGTGGCAGGCGCCTGTAATCCCAGCTACCTGGGAGGCTGAGGCAAGAGAACCGCTCAGGCCTAAGAGGTGGAGGTTGCTGTGAGCTGTGACTGCACAGCACTCTACGGAGGGCGATAGAGTGAGACTCTGTCTCTACAAAAAA
>CAUYRH010175707.1:0-17078 GCA_963574655.1 Perodicticus potto | reverse complement strand
CTTTGTTCCTATGGAAACTATTTGAATATTTGTTTTATATGGATTTTTATTCACTTTTCAGACATGCTATGAAAGAGCACCCCTCCGCTGCTGAGCAAGCATTTGTAGCTTGTATAGTGGCAGAATGGGCAAAAGCTTAGTGTTGTGACCTGTTTTAAGAATAAAGTATCTTGAAATAAAAAAAAAAGAAAGAAAGACAACGTGGATACAATTTACCAAAGGGAACTGGCTGAACTGCAGAATTATGACTCTTTGAAAGACACATTCAAGTCAAGCAGCCTTCCTAATTTCTATGCATCTCTCCCCTCTGAGACATATCCTAATCTTAGGAACCATGCCCTCAAAATGGCAACCATCTTTGGCAGCACTTATGTCTGTGAACAGACTTTTTCCAGAATGAAACATCTGAAATCTCCAACCAAATCTAGACTAACTGATGCACACTTGCATCACTTGTTAGACTAGCAGTGACAAATATGGAACTGGACATTGACCATCTCATTAGCCAAAAGTGGGCCCATAGTTCCTATTGAAATACTGGTAAGTTTGTTGATTTAACTTTATTTGTTCTTCATTTTAAATATTGTTTTTGTTCCCATTTTGTTTTTTTACTTCAAAATAAGATATGTGCACTGTGCATAGGAATTTGTTCATAGATTTTTTTTTTTTTAAACCATAGCCCGGCCTGCCAACCGTCTGAGGGACAGTGAACTGGCCCCCTGTTTAAAAAGTTTGAGGACCCCTGATCTAGGCTATGAGATGATGGGGGAAGAGTTGCCCCATCTCACAGGGAGAAGTTGAAGTACTGAGATTTAAGCTGGGGTCTCTCCTCACACACTTGTTAATTAGCTACTGAGTTAAGGGATGGGTTAAGGCAGCAAGTGCAAAAGCGTAACTAAGCAAAACACAGGGGCCCTTATTGCTTGCTGTTTCCTTCTAGTTGGCAAAAGTTTCTGAATTAAAATAGAAGCAAGTTTTGTGCTGCCACAGGCTCCTTTACAAACCAGTTGGTTTGTCCTACTCCTAAGAACACAGTCAGCCAGCGATGAGTCAACAGGGCGTGACCAGGATGCTCAGGTGAGAGCTGAGTCAGATGGACACATTTTTCCTCTTTGCAACAGGAATGATTGGATAAGAGGAAAGGGGAAATTCTTTTTTTCTTTCTTTCTTTCTTTCCTTTTTTTTTTTTTATGAAATCATAGCTGTGTACATTAATGCGATCATGGGGTACAAATGTGTTGGTTTTATATACAATTTGAAATGTTTTCATCAAACTGGTTAACATAGGCTTCACGGCAAAGGGAAAGAGGAAATTCTTAAACCATCCATAGGTAAAGTGGCCAAATTTTACTCTAATTACTAGGAACACAAAGGAAAGAGAAACCTAAACCCACCACAACAGGATGTGGGTTTCAGAGTTTTGGGTCCGCGGAAGAAGGGAAGAAGGACGCATGCGCCCTACGCGCTCCTCGGCATCCCCGCCCCTCCGGGAGCGCTCTGCGCAGGCGCGCGTGAGGTTTGCGGTAGGCCTCAGCTGATCCTGTGCTTGTCCCCCCTCCCCCTTCCCAACTCTGCAGCTGCCCGGCCCTCCCGGCCGGCGTTTCCATCCCCCCTGCACCCGGGACTGCGGACTCCGCAGCCCTGTCCTAGGGCCTGTCTGCGCCGAAGGAGCCGCCGAGGACTCCGCAGCGCCCCGCGTGCCGGTGAGCGACCCGTCCTTGCAGACCCCGGCTCCCTTTCCGGAGCGGGGCTGAGCGGCGGCGCCCCGGGATAAGCCGGGCCTGACACGAGGTGGAGGAGGGGCGGCCGCTGGGGAGCAGGGCCTGCTGCCCGCGGGGTCCACTCACGGGCTGGAGATGGGGGTGTGCTCGCCTGCTCTTACCCTGGGCCAGCCTCCTGCCAAGGAGCCCCGCTTTGGCCCAAGTCCGGCCCTCGGGTGTGATTCTAGCCACCCCCCACCCCATACCTTGTGCGTCAGGTGGCCCTTGGTTTTGCTCTTCTTGAATGCTCTTGCCCGGTTGCTTGGATCTTGTTTTGAATCTTTACAGAGTAGGCTTTTTGCTGGGTTTTGTTTATGGAGCTTTTGAAGGGTTCAGGTTTTCAAGCCCTTTAAGAACTTAAACCCGTGTCGCACAGACGGTCACGGCCCATTTACACTGCGTGGTACTAAACGTGTGTGTGTGTTTTATAAACACATAGACACACACATACATATATAGCATATATACAGATGTGTGTATATATATGTATACATACTCATGTATGTGTATGTTTATCCCCGCCTCAGTCCGAATCGGAGATCCATGTTTGTTGACAAATTAAGAGACTGGTACGAAAACGTTGAGCACAGGGATGAGGAGAAAGAGAAGCTTTTTAAATCCCTTTTTAAATTAATGAGTTTCCAAGCTTAAAGGTGATTAAACTTGTCAGTTCTCGGAAGAAATCTAGTAGGGAAGGCAGGGGTTCCAAGTATCAGACGAAGTCTGGCCTAAAGCAGAGTTAGTGAAGCCAACTGTTAAGATTACAACAGAAAACCGGCCCAGACCAAGGGGATGCACCTTGTACCCCAACTATTTTGAGTGAGGTCCCAAGGATGCTCCGGAAACCTTGCCTCTGAGGCCCAGTGATCCACGTAGAGCCCCCCAAGTCACAGTGTGTGGGGACAGTGATGTTAATTCACATTTGAATCACCTGTTGGCTAGCAAGGGTTAGTTTGGCTTAGATATCACTGAGTCATAGTAAGATAATGCTTTTTTAGAAGTCAGAAGTTATATTGTATATATACAAATGTGGTTTTGAATTTACATGGACAGTGTTGGCAGAGACCTTTTTTAAATAGTGAAATAATGAAAAAAAATCTTTATTTCTCGTTTTACACTTTAAAGTTTGTATACTAGATGTATAGTTTTTATTCTGCTGTTTCACTATGTTTGGCCAAGAAATCGGTCGCATGCCAGTTTTAAATAACACATTTTTCTTCCCTTTATAGGATGAATTGAATTATTTAGTGTCAGTTTTCCTTTTCAAATAAATGAGACTTTTTAAAAGAAATATCTGTATGAAGTTCTACAGTCTATTTTTAGGAACTGATAATAGATATATGATCAGATTTAGAAGGAGTAAAATTATGTTATTTTTAAATTTTGCCTTTTTTATTAACTTTTCCAGAGAATATCAGCAGGTTGGATTATGTAACTGTAAGTTCTTTTCAGCCTTAAAATTGTATGACCTTAATTGCAACGTTGCTATGTAACCTAACTACAGAGGTTATTTTTGTATTAGTATTAATACTAATTACATATTCTTACTTGGATTTTAAATTTATATTTAATATTACCCAGGGTATTTTTGATACTATTATCCTAAAATTTTAAAGTTAATGTTTTAACTTTCATTGCTCTGTGTTGGTAAATTATACTTAATATTTTCGAATATTAGCTTCTTAATTTTAACTCTGCCATCTGTTAAATGAAAGAAAAATCTGCATGATTTGGGATTTTTGAGTATCTTGTTGTTGCAAGTGTTTAAATGTTTAAAAAGCAAGAAAGTTCAGGATGGAAGTGATGATGAGAAGGATTGTGGATTTTATTTATTACAAAGGGTTATAAATTTTGAAAATCTGTAAAGTACTGCTTTGAAATTACCTGGTTAAACACCAGATATCTAATTTTCATTTGGCCAAAGCAATTTTTCCCTTTATTGCTAATTGGCTTACAAGTAGAATATATTTTTGTTTTGTGTTTTTAAAAAAATGAAGCCTACTTGTTTCTTTATAGAGAACCCTAAGGTGTAGACTTTCGTCAAATGTTAATGTTTGGAATCCCGTTCTCATCACAACCCTGATAGGATATCATTTCATCCTTTCTTCAGAAGCATTTCTATACTCTAGTAAATGACTCCCTTCTCTCAGACATTATTTAGATAGAATATAATTCCAATCCAAAAAGTTGTTTGGACACTCTTTTGAAGTTCATTCTAATTAGGTTAACATGTATGTCTTATACAGCTTTGGAGTATACTTTCTCCCCTGGCATTTATTATAAGATTTGTCTTGTCTTTTCCTTTTTGTCTCTTTTTTTCTTTCTTTCTTTTTTAGACATGGGAAAGTCTCTTTCTCATTTGCCTTTGCATTCAAGTAAAGAAGATGCTTATGATGGAGTCACATCTTCTGACAACATGAGGAATGGATTGGTTAGTGGTGAAGTCCATAATGAAGATGGAAGAAATGGAGATGTCTCTCAGTTTCCATATGTGGAATTTACAGGAAGAGATAGTGTCACTTGCCCCACTTGTCAGGGAACAGGAAGAATTCCCAGGGGTATGTTGTCATTGCATTTTTTCTTCCTTTAAAGAATGACTTTAGGTGGTTGCACAAATATTATAAAACCTGAATCTAAGCAGCCTTCTGTTTTAAAAGACTCTTAGAATTAAAGTTGAAAATTCATATTAGCTATCTTCAATTAAAAGCATAGAAAAATACAAACATAAAAATATTAAGGTTCCTGGCCGGGTGTGGTGGCTCCTGCCTATAATCCTAGCACTCTGGGAGGCTGAGGCAGGTGGATCACTTGAGCTAGGAGTTCAAGCCCAGCCTGAGCAAGGGTGAGACCCTGTCTCTAAAAAAAATAGCTGGGCATTGTGATGGGTGCCTGTAGTCCCAGCTACTCAGGAGGCTGAGGCAAGAGAATCACTTAAGCCCACGAGTTTGAGGTTGCTGTGAGCTGTGACCCCATGGCACTCTACCAAATGAGACAAAGTGAGTCTGTCTAAAAAAAAATTAAGGTTTCTAAAGCAATAATGAGAACCACCTCAGTACCTCCACTGTTTTTTCTTTCTCACCTTTTAAAGCAGATATACATTGTCTCTTGAGTAAAAACTTTTAGTCCTATTTGGCTGTCTACAGAAGTCATACCGCAGTTGCTTTGCTATCTTAGATGTCTGAAGCGATTTAAGTAATTTGGTGACCTAATATTTTTCATTCCTTATCTAAATCATAGTACTAAGCAGACCATGCCCTAATCAGTTGTTTCTAAAAGGAACTACATGCAGAGGGATGCTGTATGAAGATGAGTTAGAAAAGAAATAGTCTGTAGTTTATCATAGGGGAAGTCAGCAGCAAATAATTCCCTAGGTGCTGTTTGTGGTCTACTTTTGTTAACAGTAGCAATGAGTAGAAACAATAATGTTCCCTTGTGCTGTTCTCATTCTAAAAGCTGATACATGACCCTGGAGAGAACCTAAAGCAGTGTTTCTCAAACTCTTTGTCTCAAGGCATACCTGAACCTATAGTCAAATTCCTGTGGCACACTTAATTATGTTGATTAAAAAAAAAAAAAGTGGGGCAGCGCCTGTGGCTCAACGGAGTAGTGTGCCAGCCCCATATGCCACAGGTGGTGGGTTCAAACCCAGCCCTGGCCAAAAAAAAAAAAAAAAAAAGTGAAAAAAGAATATACTTACTGTGCTTTGAACTTCTTTTGAAAATAATTAATGATCTTTAAAAATTTTCATGGGACACCTAAGATCCTCTCAGCGGCACACCAGTTGAAAAATCACAACCCTAAAGTAACAATATAAGGTACTATAGTCTGTGAGAAATGTCACGGTTTGGACTTTACATTTGTGGGGATAGTTTACATTTGTGATGGTCTTTGAATGTGATGGTTTTATCTTTGCAGAGATAGTAGCTGTTTGAAAATAAAAATTATTGCAATTGAAAGGATTGATGTACCAGGTTGAGGTGGAAATCTAGTTATATTTTTGAAGTTTGACCAATAGGCTTTTTTGGCAGCCTGAACATGGATTTGGAAAGTAGGAAATCATGGATAGTTCCTGAGTTGATTTTTTTTTTTTCAGTTGTTTTTTGCTTGTTTAGCTGAGCAACTAAAGAATGGAGCAGCAACTTATTCAAATGAAGAAAAAATGATTGGAGTGTCTGTGTCAGGGGAGAGATCAGGAGCTCAATTTTAAACATATGTTTGGAGATGCCTATTTGAGATGGAAGTGAATATGTTCAGTACGCACTTAGTTATAATAAGGGTCTGAAATTCAAGTGCAAGTCCTCGCCTGGAGGCATCAAGGTGTAGATGATACTTAATGCTGAGCTGGATGAGAACAGCAAGCTAGTCAGTGCAGATAGGAAAATGACACCCTAGCACTGATCCCTGGAACACTGAAGCATTTTGAGGTCAGTGACATGAGAAAAATCTAACAAAAAACACTGAGAAAGTACAGCAAGAGTGGCAGGAGGAGATCACAGTGTCTGGTGTGCTGGAAGGTAAGTGAAGAAGCGTGCCATGTGAGAAATAGTGGTCTACTGTAGATGCTCCCAGCAGATGAAGTACTGTGGAAACTGAGAACGGACCGCTGGATTTGGTGACACGGGGGCCACTGGAGACCTTTAATAGAGCAGTTTTGGTAGCCTGTTAGGTCATATGTAGCATGTATAGAGTAAGCTTAAGAGCACATAGGAGGGGGTGATTAATATAGAAAGAAATTGACTTGTCTGAGGAGTCTGGCTCTGAAGAAGGGGGGAGAAGAAAGGTGGTGACGGGAAGGGGCTATAAGATGAGGAGAGAGTTTTTTTAAAGATAGAGTGAGTAGTAGCTGTTTGTATGGTGATGAGAATTATCTGTTAGAAAATATAAGTAATGTAGGAGTTGGGAGAACTATTGGGGCAATGTCCTCGAATAGGCAAAAGAGGACGTGATACAGTGCACCTGCGCAGAGGAGTATCTTCCAGAGGAGCACAGGTAGCTTAATAATCAGAGAAAGTAGAGTGTACGGACACAGAAGCAGATGGGCGGCTAGATGCGATGCTGGGAGCTTGTAGAAGTTCTCTTCAGTTTATCACGTGAACTAAGAATGAGGAAAGAAGAGAAGATACAGAAGATTTGAAAAGACAGTTGAAGTTATGGAATTGTGGTCTTGGAGAGTCAGATCGAGAGGGCGCACTTGGGAAATAGAGTGATCTAAAATAAGATTGTTGAGTGTAGTTGTGTGTTTTTTCCTATCCATATTTAGCAGTGTGAATACACGTATATGCATAGTAGCCAGTTGGTTTTAATCAAACTTGTAGTTTAGCCAAATTATTACCACTTAACAAGATGGCATTTGTAAACACACAGATGCACACACACATGCACACATACACACAGGCAGACCCTGAGTTACAAATATCCAACTTATGTAAAATTTGCACTTACAAACAGAGGGTATTATAGGTAGTAGGTAAATGTACCTGTACCAACTTACGTACAAATTCAACTTAACAAACCTACGAAATCCATCTTGCTGGTAACCCAGGGACATATATATGTGTATATATGTATATATATAATGTTTACATAATTTTATGTGAGTGTAATGAGGGAACACATGCGGGGGGAATGATAGAATCATTATAGAAAACTTTTAAAGAGAATTTCTGACTATTTGGTAATTTAGTAGTAGTTAATGGGAAGAGCCAACCTCTGATAAGATTAGAAAATTGGCATTTTTAAAGCTCCATTTATATCTGCTAAACTTCTGGATATAGCTCAACCCAAAAAAGAAATCATAGATTTTGAAGTAATTTAACTGCGGTTTGACGTGTGAACTGGAAGGGCTCTGGGAAGTTCATTATGTAGGGGTTCTTCAGGAGTTAGACTTAGTAATTGTGAGTTTGGGTTTTCTAAGGGGCAGTGTAAGAACCTCTGCAATGACGGATGTTTCAGGAAAGGGAGAGAGCAGTGTTTCTTCTGATGTCATGACCAAATCAGAGTCTTAAAGGAAAACAATGGAGTTGAAGAAAGGCCTGATAAATTCAGCTCTTCTGAAAGCTGGGAATTTTAGGATCTTTTTCACTGGAAGAAAGTAATGGAGCCCTTATTTATGATGCCATTTTTTATTAGCTAGACATCTGGGTCTGACAAAACAGTTACTTCTCTGTAAGTCAACTTTTGTTGAATAATTTTTGGAAGACTTAGCAATTTATTAAAGGAATGAGATGGTCTTTACAACTCAAGTTGTGATAGTACTTTACTATATTCTTAATTAGTCTTGTTAATTTCTAAACCTATTTTTTTCACATTTAGGGCAAGAAAACCAACTGGTGGCATTGATTCCATATAGCGATCAGAGATTAAGGCCAAGAAGAACGTAAGTTATTATAAGAAATTGGCATGGTTTTACGTTTTATTTTTATTTTTTGTATTTTTTTCCAAATTATGTATAAATAATTACTCAGTTAAAACTACTAGTGGGAAAAATGCTGTTAGGTTGTCAAGTTATGTCATCATACAGTTTGTGTCATTAAACAAGTATTCCTGATTGGGGTAGGGTCTTGAAAGCTTTGGTATCTGTGTATTCTCAAATCTGTGTATTAAAACAGATCTAGAATAGCAGAAGGCAACATACACACACACGCCATTTTTATAAGAAATGGGCAGTGAGCTGTTCCCAAAAAACCCAGAATAAAAATGAGTATTCAAACATGATGACGTATTTGAGTAAGACTCAGACATGCTTAGCAGATACATGGGGTTTGTGAAGGGAAGCCAAAGGGGGTTCTTGAGGATCTTAAGAACCCTGGTACACAAAGCAAATACCCTGTCTGGAAAGAAGAGGACCCCATTCAGAGTACTCTCGGCAGATGCTTCTAAGAATAACCTACTAAAATGGGAAGACTCTGCATGCTCCAGCTGGAGAGTGGAAAAAGGCCACAGACAGCCACTAAGGGCCTTGAAACGATCAGAAGGAATTGGACCATCCTCAGTCCTCAGAGACCTGAAGAAACCCCAACAAAACAAAACCTACAGAACTCTTGCAAAAAAACACAGACATAAGGGGGAAAAAAAGCTGCTAGGTAGAATCCAGTCTATATAGAGCAGGAGTTAGGAGTAAAGGAGCAAAGCAGTTCATAGTAGGGAGATAATCACAGAACTGTGGAGGTGAATATATATAGAGGCCTTCTTTTTTAAAACTTTGTATAAAAGTAGAGGATGGAGCCCTTGAGCAGTGAAGTTAGGAAAGCAACCCTGCCATATCCCTTCACCTACAATGAAACCTTTACTTGAAAGTACAAAAACTCTTCTCATTTAAACATGACCAATAGGAAAGCATTATAATAAACCATCATACAAAGATACTTTTTTAAAAAGTCAAAGAAAGTGAACTCAGCAGAATGCTGACAGATGATAAAAGCATATATGAAAAGCAGATGAAAACTTTAATATTGGAGAATCTATAACAAAACAGAAGATAGAAATTGGAAACTCAGACATGAGATAACTGAGCAGTGGGAGACTGTGAAATGAGAGTGTACAGACCTCTGGAAAGAATTAGGAAAAGAATGTCCACAAACCTGGAAGAGCGCAAGTATGAATATAGACCTTGCGAAGTCCTAGAGGGGAAAAAGAGGATAAAGAGGAGGAATGAAAACAGAACACACACAAATTACTGAAAAGGATTTAGGAGAAAATGATACAGAAGACAAAAAGAGAAAATTGAACATGTACATCCTTGGAGCTTTTGAAGAAGAAAACTGAAGGAGTAGAATTGAGCAAATATTAAACATTAGTTCAAGAACTCCTTCCTGAAGTAAAAGAAGGCATGAATGTATGTGTGTATAGTGAAAAGATATACCGTACTATGATCCTGAAAGAAATTAACTAATTCTTGGACTTTAACGGTTAAAAAACAAAACAAAAAAACCTTGCGCACCCACAGCACCTGTGGCTCAAGTGAGTAGGGGGCCCCCTATACCAAGGGTGGTGGGTTCGAACCTGGCCCCGGCCAAACTGCAACAAAAAAATAGCCGGGCGTTATGGCAGGCACCTGTAGTCCCAGCTCCTCGGGAGGCTGATGCAAGGGAATCACCTCAGCCCAAGAGCTGAAGGTTACTGTGAGCTGTGATGCCACAGCACTCTACGAGGGCGATAAAGTGAGACTCTTGTCTCCAAAAAAAAAGAATCAATTTGTAAGAAGTAGGAAATAGAAAGATTGACATACTACTTAACCATAAACAAGTGAGAGATAAAGTAACATATTTAGTAATCACAGAAATAAAATGAATCAAAGATTTTACAGTCTGACTTTTTATTATGAGATGTATAAACAGACATGATTATGGCAGCCTTTTACAGCCTGCTAGTTTGAAGGATTTTCTAAGAATGATTTAGATACCAGAAGTAATAAAAGAAAAAAAAGACAGATAAATTTGACAAATACGAACTTTTATAGATGAAACATGACCTTAATTGAAGTCAGAATACAATGGTAAGCTGTTTGCAAATCATATCACAGACAAAGATTCAATATCCTAACTCTATAAAGAACTTAAATTTTTAGAAGAAAAAGGCCAACCACCAAGGAAAATAGACGCTACGAACAGATTAGTTCACAAAGAGGAAACGCAAATGACCTTTAAACGTTTGAAAGGATGTTCAGTCTTGCTCATGAAAGAAATATAAATTAAATCTACTTGGAGATCATTTCTATCAAATTGGCAAAAATCCAAGCTTTTGATAACATATTTTGTTGGCAATACTGAGTGAAAGCAAGCATATTCGTGCCTTGCTAGTGTATGGAAATTTGGCATTAGCTAGCAAAATTACATATGCATGTATTTTTTTGGCTCAGGAGTTGTACTTTGAAAAATTTATTCTAAGGACAGTCGTCAAAGATAGTAAGTAAATGGCATTTGTAGAAGTTATACATTGCGCCAATGTTTGTGATAGCAAACAACTAGAAACCATGTAAATAAGCAATAATAAAGGATTGGTAGAATAAATTATTCTACGTGTATGCAATAGTAAAATAGAATGAGGAAGAACTATATTTTAGTGCAGTGTAATATTCAGAACAGATTTATGTTTGAAAACAGACATCATACACATACATAAATACCATCAGTGGAATAATAAACAAAAACTAATGGAATGGGTTACTGTCAGAGTTTGGGAGGGAACTTGTAAGAAGGAACAGAGAAGCAAATAAAAATCTCTGGTTGCTTGTGTGTATGTGTGCGCACGCGCATTCTTTTGGTTTAGAACCATGTACTTTTTTATGTAACTTAAAAGATTAAAACAAAAGTAAAAAAATATGTAGTTGGTAAAAACTGAAACAAAAGGGAACAGATGATTCTAACTGTATTACCAAGTTAGTGACATAAACACAATTGAAGGAATTACCTTAAGTGACTTGAAAACATTGTGTTTTAACTACTAATATCAAGTAAGATATGTTGTAAATGGTAAGGAGAACCAGAACAAATCTTAAACTGCACTCAATATCTGCATCATTATGGGTGCTGTTAGTGTAATTATGAAATTTTATATGTAAAGCAAATAAGTAATTAAGGAAATGCCATTAAGGAATAAGATTTTCAGCATAAGAACAAAGACTACAAAATCAAATAAATGAGATTTAATACTTCCAACCAAGATGTAATAACAGGCACTAGATACACTCTCCCTCCTGAAATAACTAAAAGAACTGGACGAGTACGTGAAACAGTATATTCAGACACTGGCCATTAGGAGCATAGGGCAGTGTTTCCTGAGAAAGGGAAAACAGAGGAGATAACCCCTGTGATTGTACCAACCTACTGTCTGGGGAAAGGTTCCAGCTTATGCAGTGCAAGGGAGGGGACCAGGCAGAACTCAGCAGTCTGTCTTAATTGAAGAAATAGATCTGGGAATCTAGGAAATCAGATGACTAGAGCACCAGTGGGTGAAGAGCTATAGAGGGTGATGATTCTGAGTCCTGAAAACTATATGTGTGCAGGGAAAGTATCTGAGACTATGCGAAGACCATGGGAGCCAAGGGACTAGGCCTCTGAGCTCTCACAAGGCCAGGAGTAATTTATTGTTTCTCAATTTGCAGTAAAATTATAATATTTGGGGAACAATTCTGGGTCTTTTAATTTTTTACAAATGGAGGGAGTTGTGATGAGGAAGTCAGAAAATATTTATTAATTGCTTTGTCTATAAACTTCAGCTATGTCACTTAATCTCCAAACCTATGGACTTTAAAGTGGAAGAAGTGCCTTAATTACTGCAGGTAGGAAATGGGAGAAATAGAATTCTGACTTGACTCAAAATATACCTTACAACCTTCATAACTTCAGTATTTTGTAACTCTCAGGATTCAGTTAATGTTCCTAGAGCCATAAAAAAAAAAAAAAAACAAAAAACTACTACTGATTGATTTCATAATGAAGATCTATATAATTTGTCAATAAACTAGCCAGTTTTTCAACTTTAGATGAAATGTTACATAGAATGTTATTGGATTAGCCTGTCAGGTTCAATAATATTTGTTATGACTGTACACTTGCTGCTGTGCAGAGTAATGTAGAACACTGACTCATGTAGTTCCAACTAGGATTGAGTTGTAGGCTCTAAGCCCTAATAGATTATAGAGGGCTCACTTGCCCATAAGTAATTAAAAATACAACAACACTAAAGTATAGAAGTTCCATTTTTATTGTGAAGATTTTAAGCTCCTTCTATCTTTTGGGGTGTTTTGATATACTGCAGCTGCTATAAATATTTGTTTAAACTCCCAGGCTGCATAACTGAGTAGCGGTCACTGACCTGCTCAGGTTGAGAGGAAAGTCCAGGGTGAGTGAGTGGGAACAACTTTGTTTGCTCAAGACGACAGCATGGACTTAGGAGCAGTAATGTACCAAACTTTTCTGTTTTTATTGTGTTTTTTGGTAAGCCGTTTTGCACTTTTTTCTTAGGCAACCTAAATCCATCAGTACATTTAGAAGGGAGTTGGTGGGAAGGAAAGAGTAGAAGAAAAAATAAAATGAATTGTTTTTCATGATTAGAATATTACAAAAAGAGGGAAGTAAGTGACATGTAAGACTTAGAAACAAAAAAGGGTTCTGTGAATTTTCAGTAGAGGGCTGTATATTAGAGAGATCAGAAAATAGTTTTCATGAAACTCTAGTCTTGAGGTCAATCTTGAAGAAAATTTTCATCTGTGGAGATTGGAAAGGAGAGCGAGAGATGGAAGGGATACATTTCTCGGTAGTTAGAAGAATGGCAAAGGCACGTAGGGTTTACTTTTTCCCTTGTTTGGTATCTGCATTTAGTTACTCTTTTCTTGATTTAAAAAAATACCACAGAGTTAGACTACCTTTAAAGCAGAGTTGATCAATGTAAATAATATTCTTAAAAGCATACGTAAGTACTTTGAGATGAGGAACTTTAGAAAGGACTGGTCATAATCAGTGAGAATGGTTGATACAGCATTTGGTTATGTCATGATTAATTTTAAGAGCTTCTCAGGTGGTTCTGGTGAGCATTCCCTTTACCAGGATCATGTAAAAGTCAACTCACATGTGGAAATTCTACCTGAGTGACTTCAGAAGGGAATCTTGAAATTTGTATTTGTGTAAAGCTTCTCGCTTTGATTCTGTTATGAGCCTGATTTGAGAAACACTACAGTAAATATTCTATCGCTTATGAGCCGAAAATCCCAGCCAGTTTCCAAAACAGTGAATTAATCTTTTAAGGAAAATATTTTAGCACTTAATAGACCCTGAACTAACTTTAGCCTATACTTTCAGAATGGAAAAACTTGGTAAAATTAATACATTTTGTACATGTTGCTCATATATGAGGGGAAAATCTTACATTGAAAATATCTTTTTAAAATGTTGCATTATGTGCTTTTTAATAAACACATGTTTAAATACCCCCTTTTCCTTTTCAGAAAGCTGTATGTGATGGCTTCTGTGTTTGTCTGTCTGCTCCTTTCGGGATTGGCTGTGTTTTTCCTTTTCCCTCGCTCTATCGACGTGAAATACATTGGCGTAAAATCAGCATATGTCAGTTACGATCCTCAAAAGCGTAGAATATATTTAAATATCACAGTAAGTACAAATTTGTATGAAAAATATTTGACTGCTTCTCTTTATCCTGTTAAGAAGTACCTTTGTCCCTGTCAAGAGGATGTTTGGTTTGTGAAGACCTTTGCTATATTGACCTCCTTTTTTAGAACCATTTCTGGTTCTGCTAAAAAGGGCAACTAATAAATGGTGGCAATTCTGTGGTACAGAGTCATTTAGCATTTTAAGATGTTTGTAGGGGGGTAAAATAAACTAAAACATTAATCACAAGCAAAGAATAGAAATATTACAATTTTTTTTTCAACATTTAACTCTGAATAGCTCCTAGCAAAGTATTAGCAGTTGATTTGGTAGATGCTGTAAATGTACCATTTTTATTTTCTTGTATTCTTTTAAATAAAATTTTTCCCATCTTTGGCAAACCATTTCTTATTGTGTTCAAAGATAAAATACAAGTGACTGATCTTTTTTGTTGTAAACTAATATGCATGAAAATGTCCTCTGTGTATCTCAAGGCAATACTTTTTAGAAGGGCTGTGTAACCTCTCCAGTCTCAAAAAAACAACACAAACAAGACCAAGAAAAGGTCTTCTGCCTGTTTTCTATGTTAACATTTGTCTGAAGAGAGAGAAATAAGGAACATAAGTATCAGTCATGCCATTGGCAATCATCATGGCCTCAGGCCTGGGTTGGAGCTCTGTGACAGTGACCTGTTTGGAAGAGTGATACTGGATTTAGTTGGGTTTTCTTGCAAAGTTGGATGATAAGGTTAAGTGAGAGATGTCTGTGGTTTGGGATGGGAAGAGGGAGTTTTGGAGGACAGAATGACATGTTAAAGTAAATCACTGCTAAATGAGAGGAACAGAAGAGCTCCATGGATCCATTTATCTTTATTGCTTACTATCAAAAGTTACCAGTCTAAGAGCTTTAAAAAAAGAGAACAATATGGAAAAAGTATATATGAAAACATTCATAACACAGTGCCAATTGTAAGTTATTTCATATGACCAGGGAATTATCATTGGATATTGTCCTACTTTAAAAACATTTTAGAATAAGGAACATATTTTCTTCTTTGTGCAATATTTAAAACAGTAGCCGTATTTTTTTTTTTACCTCCAAAGCTTGTCATTATCACATACTGTAAATGTGTAATAATAAATAATAAAAAGAATGTGATATTATCTTTTAAATACCTGAAGGTGTAGACAGAACATTAAATAAGGAATAAGACCACTATTTAGATGAAGATTAAGTGTAACTAGATGACAGTAAGAACCTGAATTACCTGTAGGTTCTCTATGATTATTTAAAAAAACAGAATTATATTGTGTTTATTTCTTCAAATAAGTGGTATATAGTGGTACTACTTATTCTTATTTAGTAACATCTCTCCACTTAGGAAAATATTTAATTATCATTAAAGACACTTGAAAACTCCTATAATGTATAAAGGCTTTTATTTCCTCTGCCTAGACCAATGTGTGTATATATTCTAACAGTGTATGTATACATTTATATACATGTAATATCCATGTATATACATTTATATACATGTAATATCCATTTATATATATGTATATATCCAATGTTCTCGTGTGTATATGAAGGATACACAGACTCACACTCATGTACATAAACACATATTTTAACTGAGATCACATGACCTTTTTCCATTTTGAATGGTCACATGTAGTCTGTTACATGACTATAAAAATATGATTTACTCAAACTTAATGGATGTTTAGGTCTGATATTAGAAATATTTAGAACATGTCTTTGTGCTTAAACTTTGTTTCTATTTTAGGTTATTTCTTTAGGATAAATTCCTGAGAGTAAATTTCAGAATTAAAGATCACGATATTTTTAGGTGTTATCATTGTTATTTTAAAGCTTATAATTGGGTTCCTTTTTTGACTTATAAATTAAATGGATTTTCACCACTGTCAGCAACAAAATGCCTGACTTTAGTACAAAATTGTTATTTATCCTATTTTTATTTGTCTTTCGTAGTGGTTACCTTTATGCTTCCATTCTCTCAGTATATCTTTATTCTCATAAGCATTTTTTGTTCTCAACCTGTTTGCTTTATTGATCTCTTTAACATTCTAATGAAAGTTACGGACACTTCAGAAAAAGACATATGCCAATAGTTATTTGCATATACAGAGGGTTGTAAGATTCTCATAAATTCCATTCCTTGGACTGCATCAGAAGATCCATTGACCTTAAGTTAACAGTTTCTTTCCTATTATGTCTAGAAATTGACATGAATATTAAAAACCAAATGTATAAAGGTGATTTCTACTATGCTACAGGGTTTTGCTAAATATTTCTTTATATTTATAACAATGTAAATAATTATTTAAGTGTGTATTTAAGTGTGATCCTATAATTGCTGATCTCTAGTATGTCTTTTTTACCCTTTATACTAAAACTGTTTCCTTTCCTTCCATTCATCCCATATTACATCCCTTTGTGTCTTTTTCAATATTCATATTAACTTATACAGATACTCACATGTTCAGGTTTATAAAAATCAGTATTTTCAAAAAGACAACATTTTATACATATTTTTACATTTTGATTTTCTCATTTGTTAATATCTTTGTATTAAGGTAGAAATCTTTCCTCATTATCTGGCTTAAAAGTAAATACATTCCTTTTGATGGCTGCATAATATTCTATAGAAGGACTTAATATAATTTGTTCTTTCATTCTATTTATGGTAAGCATTTATTTTATTTGCAAGGCATATTTTTTGCTACTACAAAGAATACTGTCATTAATATTCTAATGTATCCATTTCTGTGGAATAGATGCTCAGAGTAGAATTGTTAGGTCAAAAGCTATCATATTTTTATTTTAGTCTATGTCCTGAGATTACTTATCAAAATGGTTGTGAAACTTCATTTGTCAGCAATGTAAAAAAAAAATCCCCTTTACCAACATCCTTGCCACTAATAGAATTTTTATTGCTTTCTACAAATTTTACTAGCTTGAAGGATATAAAGCAATATTGCATTTTTTTTTTTGCTGCAAATGCTGCTCCCTCTGCTCTGGAAAGCATTTTTATTTTTATTTTTTTTTTTTTTTATTTTTTTTTAAATACATGTATTTTATTATTCTTCATTACATTATTTCCCCCCTCCCACCCATCCGTGATAAGGCAGAATTGATTTACAGAAAAGAATACAGAAAACACCAAAGCTCCTGGTAGTGGGAGAGATTTCAAGTA
>CAUYRH010175702.1:0-10697 GCA_963574655.1 Perodicticus potto | reverse complement strand
ATTATATTAGTTTTAGTGTTGGACAGAATATTCCAAACTTTCAGATTGGCTTCTGTCTGGCCCTTTCATATGCCTCTATTTTCTACATTTTCGGAGCACTGCCTTTTTTTCTGACCTTGCAAGATGTTTCAGACTTACCTTGCATATTTTCTATCCCAACTCTAATATCAGCCATTTCTTCTAAGATTTCTGATTATTTTTATTGGGGCATACCAAGAAGCTAGATATGAATACTAGAGTAATCAATGCTACTGAAGTCACTGATTCCAAGTTTTCTCAGTGCCATAGTGAGGAAATATATGTATGTATACCAATCCATGTATACATACATGTCTATACTAACCCACATATACATACATATCTATATTTATTTCTATATCTCTCTATCTGTATATATATTAAGCTATACACATGTTTATACTATTGTCACCATCTCTAGTGCAACATCATATCACTTATTCTAAACTTCCCCTCTTTCTTATCTAGAACTTCTTTCTCACCCATGAGAAACCTAGCTCCCATCATCTGTTTTCATCTACTTATTTGTTCATCCCAAGTATTCATGTAAAGCAATTATAGAATTGCTAACTTGTGTCACTGCAAGAAACAAATTATCAACTAGTAAACAGTACCTTGGACATTTTTTTTAGCCTTCAAGTCTGAAGTCAAATCACTATTTTTCAACATTACTTATGTCAACTCCTTTTTTTCCTCCACCCTATTTAATGAGGTTATACTATTTTAACATAGTTAGATTCTGCATTCCATCCTTGGATTCTGAACCTACTGGTTAATTTTTTTAAATTTAAATTCACTGAAGCTCATCCTATGACATGCAATTCTGTGTTGTGACAAATTCATAGCATTATGTACTTACCACTCCAGTGTCACATAGAACAGTTACATTTTTTCTAACAACTACCCTATCCATCTCTTTGTTGTCAACTATCCTCCAAATGGAAGAAGCCACGTTTGTTTTATATCCCTATTTTTTTGCCTTTTCTAGAAAGTAATATGAATGTAATTATTTAACATGGAGCCTTTCTGACCTACTTTGTTCACTTAGTAAAATGAATTCACGTTTCATCCAAGTTGTTACAAGAATTATGCTTGATTCCTTTTTATTACTAAATAATATGCCCTTGGATGGATGTACCAGAGTTTGCATTCTGTTTACCTATTGAAGGACATCTTTATTACCTTCAATTTTATATGACCAAAAATAAAAAATTTATAGACATTATCATATAGGATTTTGTGTGAATGTAAGTTTTCATTTCACGTGGGTAAAGACCGAGTTGTAGGGTTAGAAGACCACCCTAAATAAGCCCCACAAAGGAAAGTCTTTAATGGGTTAAAATGGCTTCTGCTAATACAGAAGCAAGAGGGCTGGGCTCCCCCTGAAGCGAACACACAGAGGCTGTTTGTCCGGAGATAAAAGTCCATAAAAACAGTGACTCTAAAAGTATGCTTCCGTTAAGTCCAGATGGTTAGGGGCTGTCAACCCCACCCCCAGTGATACGGATCAGAGGATGACTTATGTTTTTCGCATAATGTCCTGAAGCCTATAGAACTCTGCTCTGTAGAAAAACAAAGTCGTAAATCGATTTTGGGTTAACTAAGTGTGTGCTTGGAGGGGCTTCATTCCCCAATTCCCTGCAGCTCTTTATGATCTTTATTTTGCTCAAAAGCTGATGCATGTCTAAGAAGGATGTAACAACAGAAAGTAATGTGTTGATTTGTAGACTGAATGTTTTTCTACATGTTAATTTTAGTGAGAAGAAGTTAGGTAATGGTAAAAGGCTATAGATCATAAGATTAAGTGTGTACGTGTGTATATAAGGTGGCCCAGAATAAAGACGATTTGCTACACGCCATCTAAGGAGTGTGTAGTCTGTTTCTTGCAAACCCTAATAATTATAGGTGTGAGTTCTACACCTGAGGCAAAGCTTCTATCCCTCGCCGCCTCTCCGTTCCCACAACACCAAGGGGTGTGATTGACGGGTGCTTTGATAATTCTATGATTTTTACCTCATAAGTAACTACATAACTGTCTATAAAATGGGCTACATCAGCTTTCATTCCCATCTGTGAATCACTTCACAAATTTGCAAGTATTTGGTGTCATCAGTTTTATTTTTTTAATTTGCGTTTACCAAGTGATGCATGATATTGAGCATCTTTCACATGCTTATTTGCTGTCAATGTATCTTTGGTGAAGTATCTGTTTAGGTCTTTTATCCATTATTTCCCATATTTTTTCCCCTAATTGTTGAATTTTAAGTGTCCCTTATATATTCTGGATAATTTTTTTTTGTTTCTACCAGATATGTAATTTGAAAATATTTCATCCTAGTCTGTGGCTCGTCCTGTCATTCTTATAACAATGCATTTTGTAAATCAAAAGTTTTTCAGGTCAATAAAGTCCAATGCATCATTTTTTTTTTTCCTTCTTGGATCATGCTTTTGATTTTCTGTCTAAAAGCTCATTGTCAAAAAATTTTAATGAACATTTTCTCTTACGTTTTTTCTAAAAATTTCATACATTTTTATTTTTAAAATTGGGCATATGATCCATTTTGAATTAACTTTTGTGTATGAATTTTCTTCTGAAATATTTACTCTCTTCTATTAAGGTATATATATATATATACACTTTCACCAATACCACACTATCTTAATTACTGTAGTGCTACAGTAAGTCTTAAAATTAGATAATGTGTGTAATCTAATATTTTGCTTACTTTTTCAATAGATCTGCTGTCATAATGCCTTTGAATTCTTAGATAAGTTTTAGAATCTGTTCATCAATACCTACAAAAAAGCTTCTTGATTGCTTAGATTTTGATTAGGAATATATGGAATCTATAATAAAATTACAGGGAAATGACATCTTAACAAAACAGTTAATGATAATTGATCTTCAACAAAGGTGATATGAAAACACAATAGGGAAAGGACAGTCTGTTTAATAAATGGTGTGAGAAAACTGGTATTCACATGCAAAAAAATGAAATTGGCCATTATCTTATGCCATATGCAAAAATAAACTCAAAATGGATTAAAGATTTAAACATAAGACCTGAAAGTGTAAACTATTGGAAGAAAATATGGAAAATCTTCTTGACATGAGAGTCTGGGCAATGATTTTTTTTTTTTTTTGGTTGTAATCCCCAAAGCACAGAAAACCAATTCAGAAATAGACCCTAGGGATTGCATAAAACTAAAAATCTTCTCCATGAAAAGGTAAAAATAAATACAGTGAAAAGACAACCTTCAGAGTGGAAGAAAACATTTACAAACTATACAGCTGGCAAGGAGTTAATAATAAACTATATAGGAAACTCAAACAACTCAGTATCAAGAAAACAAATAGCCCAGTTTAAAAGTAGGCAAAGGACCTGAATGTATCTTTCTCCAAAAAGACACAGACTCATCAGGGAAATGCAAGTCAAAACAACAATGAGATATTACCTCACCTGTTAGGATGGCTATTACCAAAAAGGCAAAGGATAAGTGTTGGCCAAGATATGAAGCAAAGAGAACCCTTGTATACTGTTGGTAAGAATGTAAATTGGTACCATTATAGAAAATGGAATGGGGGTGCCCCAAAACTAAAACTAAAAATAGAATGTTCCTATCATCCTGCAATTCCATTTGTGTGGATACCTATATCTGAATTAAGTGAAACTAGTCTGTTGAAGAGATATCTGCATTCTCATGTTTATTTCAGCTTTATTGACAGTAGCCAAGATATAAAATCAATCTAAGCATCTATTGATGTATAACTAGAGTATGTCTCAAAAGTTTCCATACATGAAAAATTATAACAACAGATGTCTTAGAACGTGTTCACCAGGAGTGGGAGAGAAGAATTTGTGTATGTGTAGAAAGAGGTTGCCAACACATAGAGTATATTTTGTAAACATTCTGTAAAATTTTGTATTGAATATTTCGTGAATAAATGTACATTTAGTTATAATTTCTCATTTCCCGTATATATAGTGACTTTTGGAAACCAAAGATAAAGAAAATGTTTTATATATATATATGTACATGTGCATGTGTGTGTTTGTGTGTGTACACATACAGGATGGACACAAAGTTAGTATACAATTTACTATGTTAAACTATCTTAAATTGCACACGAAATTTATGTCCACCCTGTATAAATATATATGTATATGTGTAATATACATATATAAAAATGAAATTTTGCATATATATACATATGAAATATATATACAAAATGAATGCATATATTTTATATACATACAATATGAATATTTATATACATATGAATATAATATATACAATTGTATATATAATTATATATATAAATTCTATGTATGTAATATATCCATGAAACTTTGAAGTCCTATATATAGAGAGAGATATATTATGTTTGTAAATGAAGTTTAAAGTTTTTATTTTTATCCTTTAATTTACCTTTTCCAGGAAATTTTGTAGTCCCTTTATATAAGGGACAAGTTAAAGACATCCCTGTAAGCAATGATACCAGATATTTAGTCCATCCATAAGAACTAAGGGTCTTGAGAACTTAATCATATTAATGTAGCTTTTTACATTATTAACAGAATAAAGGATGCCTTTTAAAGATTTTTCTTTTAGATTAGGAAGCAAAAAATAGTCTGAGGGAGCTAAATCAGTACTGTAAGGTGGCTGCCTAATGATTTTCCATCAGAACTCTCAAAATCACCCTTGTTTAATGAGAGGAATGAGTAGGAGCATTGTCCTGGTTGAGGACTATCTGGTGAAGTTTTACTGGGCATTTTTCCATTAAGGCATTAGTTAATTTTCTCAAAACCCTCTCATACTCATACTAATCAGTTGTTATCATTCTTTGACTTTACAGAAAATCAACAACCAAAATGTGTTGAGCATCCCTAAAAGCTGTTGCCATGACCTTTGCTCTTTAGTGGTCTATTTTGGCCTTGATTGGACCATGTCTGCCTCTTGGAAACCATTGCTTTGATCATTCCATGCCTTCAGTATTGTACTGGTAAAGCCATGCTTTGTCTCCTGTTAAAATTTTTTGAAGAAATGCTTCAGGATCTTGATACCACTGGTTTAAAATTTTCAACGAAAGCTTTGCTCTTACCTGCAAGTAATCTGGGAACAGCAATTTTGGCACCCACAGAGGAGAAAGTTTGATCAACTTTAATTTTCAGTCAAAATTGTGTAAGCTTAACCAATTGAGGTGTCTACATCCTTGGTTATTGTTTGTGCTGTTAATCATTGCTCCTTTTCAAAAAGCATACAAACAAGATTAATCACTTCCTCACAAATTTATGTGGATAATTTGCTGCTGCAACCTTCACCTTTACATCATCTTATTCCCTCAAAACAAAACACCTATTTTTAAACTGCTGATTTATTTTGGGAATTGTCCCAATAAACATTTTGTAAAACATCAGTGATCTCACTATTCTCCCACCCAAGCTTCACCACAAATTTGATGTTTGGTCTCCCTTTAATTATAGCAGAATTAATGTTGTTCTGATAGAGGCTTTGTTCAAACTGATGTCTTATTCTTCTTAGTGCCTAAAACCAGATCCTGTTCAGACACAATATAACATGTTAGTATAAGTTTATTTTGATGCAAAAAAAAATTTAGCTCCATGCAGAGTTTTTTCAAAATGTGCATCTTCCATGAATTTTTTGATTCTTTGTATATATGCATTAGATTACTATTCAGCCTTTAAAAATAAGGCAGTTCTGTAATTTGTGACAATGTTAATGAACCCAGAGGACATTATGCTAAGTAACATAAGTCAGGCAAAGAAAGACAAATAGGCACATTCTCACTTATATGTGGTGTCTTAAAGAGTTGAACTCTGAGAACCAAAAAGTAGAATGATGATTGCCAGGAGCTAGGGGTGAGGTGGGAGTACCTGGGAGATGTAAATCAGAGTATAAAGTTTCAGTTAGATAGGAAGAGTAAGTTCTGGAGATCTGTTTTACAGAAGGGTAACTATTTGTTAATAATAATATATATTATACTAAAAACTTGCTAAGAGGCTCGGCACCTGTGACTCAAGCGGCTAAGGGGCCAGCCACATACACCTGAGCTAACGGTTTCGAATCCAGCCCAGGCCCACCAGACAATGACGGCTGCAACCAAAAATTGGCCAGGCATTGTGGCAGGTGCCTGTAGTCCCATTACTTGGGAGGGGAGACAGGAGACTTGCTGGAGCCCAGGAGTTGGAGGTTGCTGTGAGCTGTGATGCCACGGCACTCTACCCAGGGCAACAGCTTGAGACTCTGTCTCAAAAAATAAAAAATAAAAAATTGCTAAGAGAGTAGATCTTAAATATATTTTTTTAAATTTTTATTAAATCATAATTGTGTACATTGGTGCAATCACGGGGCACAATGTGCTGACTTTATATACAATCTGAAATATTTTCATTGAACTATTTAACATAGCCTTAATGGCCTTTTAATCACTGTATGAAGACACTTATATTCTACATTTAGTAATTTTACCACAAAACAATAAGCATGTGAATTATACATATGCTAATTATCTTGATTTAATCATTGCCCATCATATATGTATATCAAAACATCACATTGCCCAACATTAAAAAAAGAATTTCTTTGATTTTAAAAATGAATGTGGTTACATTCTAACATATGAAATAAATCCTAATGCCAAAAATTCAGGTAAATCCTGTATCTAGGCCATGAGAAGGATGAGAACCAAGACATCTTTGAGTTCTGGCTACATTCTCTCTTATGCCCCCCTCCCATATTCTCCCTTTCCTTACTTTTCCTCCTTCCTCTTCCCCTTTTATTCTCTTTTTTTGGCAACTATTTTCTTCCTTCTGTCTATTAAGTCGGTTCAATAATGGCTTTTTTTGTGGACTGTTCACACTCCTTTTATTAGCCTGACAAGACTGTATCTGTTTTTTTGTCTTTTCATCTAGGTAGCTGCTGTTAATTGCCCACAGCTGTGATAAGTAGCCAACCTGCTGGCTCCCATAGTAGCTAGTGCTATTTCTTGTATCTTAGGACTTTTGACTTTTGTGCTGTAACTTCCTAGACATTTGTCCCTTTTGTCCACTGAATTGTGAGCTTCTTGAACACAAGCACTCTTCCTTGTGCCTCTCAGTGATTTTCAGAGTATGGAAAAAAAGAAAAAAATACACAACCTGCCATTCCATCAACATGGTATATTTTTCCATTTAGTTAGATCATTTTTAAGTCTTTTTACCAGTAATTTGTACTTTTCAAGATATACAGGTCCTGCACATATAGATTTATACATAAGCATTTTCCCAGTGAAAATGCTGTTTTTTATTCTATTATCTCAAATTCAAGATTTTCATTGTTGGTATATCATTTGACTTTTGGAATATTAACCTTGTATCCTGCAGCTTTTCTAAACATACAATCATGCTGTGTTTGAATGAAGCAATTTTATTTTTTTTCTTAGTCTGTAGGCCTTTATGTGTTTTGGTTTTTAATTATTTACTTAGAAGGAATTCCCAGTACAAAGTTGAATAGGATTTTTTTTTTTTTTTACTATGCAAACCATAGATTTTATTTGAATTTCTTTTTTTTTTAATTATTTTTTATTAAGTCATAACTGTGTACAATGGATTGGTGAAAGAAGACATCCTTGTCTCTGTCTCTTACTGTTATCTTTTATTATATTAAAGAAGTTCCAGTGTTTCTCTGGTTTTGAGTAAGATAGTTCTGTCCTGATTTTTTTTTTTTTATGTTTCTTTGTTCTGTTTTGTTTTTCTTTAACATGAATGAGTATTCTCTGGTCTTGTGTTATACCTACATTTTTCTATTAAAATACTTCCTATAGATATATTAAAAGTGATTTGAAATACTGAGAATTCCTTATTCTCAAAAGTTCTTTCAGAGTGTCAAAAACTATTCTAGGTTCTTAGTTTGCATACCAAAATTTCTTTGATATCTAACATACCACTAATAATTTCAGGTAATAAAAAATAATTAATAGGCTCATTCTTTCAAGCAACTTTCTTTCAATAACCTACTTAAGTCCTCATTTTGCATTTCCTGTAAAAGAAATTATAGTATGAGTTGAAATAATATTGAGGAAAGTGAGGAAAGTGATTTTATACATATCCTAAAGCTATTCTCTTTGAGCACAAATGATGTGACTAGCATAAATACTCTATCTAATTTTAGTAGTCAAGAATTATAACAGACATCATATACACATATAACCAGATTGTTTGTTTGCTTAAAAAACTAATGAAAAATTTAAATGGCTTTCAGAATTGCGAGATAGGAAGATCCCATGAACTAGTTCCCAAAGGCACCAAGGTTCTTAGGAAAAGAGTTCTCTCTGGCATCACTATCTCCACAGGAGCAACACAGAACAAAATTCACTACTGTTAATTGAATAACTGGATATTATTTTCAAGAAAGTTTAATATAATTAAAACCATAACACATATATACAGTTGGCCATTGGACAACATGGAGATTAAGGGTGATATGCACCTGAATAATCAAAATTCCGTATATGTTGTTTGACTCCCTAAAAACCTACCTAATAGCCTACTGTTACCCATAAAGCTTATAACACAGCCAATTAATACACATTTTCTATGACATATACAGGGTGACCAAAAAGTTTGTGTCTAATTTAAAAGTGTGCAATTGAAAATTGCACATGAACTTTATGGCCATCCTATATATTATATATTGGCATTTTTACAATAAAGTAAACTAGAAAAAAGAAAATTCTATTAGGAATGTCTAAGAAAATATATTTATGATAAGTGAAAGTGGATCATCACAATGTCTTCATCTTCATCATCATCTCTTTGAGAAGACTAAGGAGGAGAGAAAGAAGTGAAGGCATTACTGAATCAGAGGTGGCAGAAATTCCATGTATAAGTGGACCTGCACAGTTCAAACCCATGTTTTATAAGGATCAACTGTACTTTTTGTATACATAGCACTAAATACTGATTTGATCACAGACCATCTCCAGTCATCTTAAGACATTTCCTTAGCTATTGATTTCAATTTAAAACATAACATAGTGCTCAATATTCTCTTTTAGAATTAATGGCATACCTCAGCACAATGATCAAATTCAACTGCAAATGTGTCGTATTTCATTTTTTATTGTTTGGGATTCATAGAGGGTACAAATAATTAGGTTACACTGATTGTATGTGTTACATAAAGTCCTTCCTATAATTTTTTCCTACCCCCAAGGGGTGGGCCATACATTGTGACCCCTATCCCCCTCTGACCTCCCCTCTCCCCACTCTCTCATTCCCCTACAACCTCTTGTATTAGTTCATCTGCCTTCATATTAGAATTGAGCACAATGGATTCTTGCTTCTCCATTCTTGTGATGCTTTGCTAAGTAGTATGTGTTCCACTTCCATCCACATTAATACAAAAGATATAAAATTTCCATCTTTTTTAATGGCTGAATAGTATTCCATGATATGCATATTCCACTATTTGTTAATCCATTCCTTGGGTTGGTGGGCATTTAGGTTGTTTCCAAATATTGGTGATTATGAATGGAGCTTAAAAGGATATTTTTTCTTCTGGATAGATGCCTAGTAATGAGATTGCAGTATCAGATAGGAGGTCTGATTTGACTTTTTTGAGGATCCTTCATACCTCCTTCCGAAAAGGTTGTATTAATTTTCAGTCCCACCAGCAGTGTAAAGGTGTTCCCTTCTCTCTACATCAATGCCAGCATCTGCAGCTTTGAGAATTTGTGATGTAGGCTGCTCTCACTGGGGTTAGGTGATTTTTCAGAGTGGTTTGGATCTTCATTTATCTGATTATTAGGGATGATGAGCATTTTTTCATATGTTAGTTAGCCATTCATCTGTCTTCTTTAGAGAAAGTTCTATTCATGTTTCTTTCCCAGTGAGATATGGGATTGTTGGTCCTACTTTTGTTGATTAATTTGAGTTCCTTATAGATCCTAGTTATCACACTTTCTTCTGATTCATAATATGCAAATATCTTTTCCCACTCTGAAGTTTGTCTGTTTGCTTTGGTTGTTGTTTCCTTAGCTGTACATAACTTTTCAGTTTAATTAAGCCCCACTTGTTTATTTTTCTTATTGTTGTAATTGGTACAGAAGTCTTCTTCATAAAATTTGTCTCCAGGTCGATTTCTACAAGTGTTTTCTCCACAATTTCTTTGAGGAATTTTGTTGTTTCAAGCCTTAGGTTTAAATATTTTGTCCATCTTGAATCAATTTTTGTTAGTGGTGAGAGGTCCAGGTCCAGTCTCAGTCTTTTACATGTGGTTATCCAATCTTCCTAGAAAAATTTATTAAATAGAGATTCTTTCCCCCAGTGTATGTTCTTGTATGATTTATCAAAGATCAGGTGGCTATAAGATATTAGTTTCATCTCATGGTTTACTATTCAGTTCCAAATGTCAATGTCTGTACTTTTATGCCAATACCATGCTGTTTTGATCACTGTGGCCTTGTAGTACAGTCAAAAGTTAAGTACGTTGATACCCACAGCATTGTTTCTTTTTACTAAGAATTGGCTTGGCTAAATGTTGTTTCTTCTAGTTCCATACGAAATAAAGAATTTTTTTCTTCAAATCATCAAAGAATGATGATGATATTTTAATGGGGATTACACTGAATCTGTAGATTGCTTTGAGAAGTATAGACATTTTAGCAATATTGATTC
>CAUYRH010175696.1:0-23547 GCA_963574655.1 Perodicticus potto | reverse complement strand
TACCAGGCCTGTAGCGATGAGGTTTCTTCACCCCTCCAGTAGAGGGCGCACTCTTGGGAGCGGCTTTTGTAGCCAGTTGCTTTCTGGATGCTTTACCACCGGTGGATTTACTGGCAGTCTGCTTTGTACGAGCCATGGTATAAAGACCTCCTTATTTACCCCCCTTCTCCTTCGGCTGGAGCTCGGCGAGCTAGGGGCGGCGCTGGCATTAGACAGCGACAGCCTCATATTCTATTTGTATCAGAATCCAACTGGGAAATCGATCTGCAAGTCCACCCTGTGAATTTTATTTATCCTCTCTTCCCTGTAGTATTCCCATATGTAAAGGACCATCTATGATATTACCTTAGTTAATAAATCAGGGCAGAAACATTTTTTCAGCTGTGTGAGTTTCCCCTTTGTTATTCTGGATGCCTTCATCTATCTGTACAGTTTATTCTTTTCATTTAAAAAAAATAAATACTGAGAACCAGGCATGGTGGCTCACGCCTGTAATCCTAGCACTCTGGATGGTGGAGGCAGGCGGATGGCTTGAGCTCACAAGCTCAAGACCAGCCTTAGCAAGAGCAAGACCCTGTCTCTAAAACTAGCTTGGCATAGTAGTTGGGGCCTGTAGTCCCAGATACTTGGGAGGCTGAGATAAGAGAATCACTTGAGCCCAAGAACTTGAGGTTGCTGTGACCTATGATGCCACAATACTCTATCCAAGGGTGACAAAGTAAGACTGTCTCAAAAATAAATAAATAAAACAAAACAAAAATAAATAAATAAATAAACACTGAGAACATGATGCGCCCCTGACACTAATGGGATTCTGTGAGTTGTTGCATCTGGGGAATTATGGACCATTGGTAGCATCAAGCTATTGACAGAAAA
Organism: Perodicticus potto; assembly: GCA_963574655.1. Taxonomy (NCBI): domain Eukaryota; kingdom Metazoa; phylum Chordata; class Mammalia; order Primates; family Lorisidae; genus Perodicticus; species Perodicticus potto. The sequence goes on along the minus strand of CAUYRH010175696.1, from coordinate 22,671 downwards.
GATGAAATTTAAAGGTGCCTTTAAAATCGACCGTGGTGCTTCTTTCTGGGCCTTGGGAGGAAATATAAATTAAGAGTCAGCTGAAATCACTGGAAATGAGCATGTGCTACTGCCCTTTTCCTGTTGTTCAAAGCCTTAATGTGAGATTCTCTGTTAGCTAGAGTCTGTCCTGATCTTTGTCTGAGTTTATACTGCAAAACAATTGTATGTAACAACACAAGTTGCTCCACGGAAAATTCAGGTCAGAGAGAACCCAATCCTCCAAATTATCTGAAGAGTAAATTTGAAGAAGAATAAACATTGCATTGTTATTACTTGAATTTTGACTCTGGGTTGCCATCCAACTCACTAGGAAAATGGTTTTCCCCTCTCTCTAGGGACTCTCTCTCCTCAAAATGACTCCAAAAACCATTAGGGATGTTTAGTCCCTACAAGAGGGTCAGTCCCTGTCACCTGAAGGGGGGAAAAAAATGGAAAACTGGCTCAGTCAGGAATTCAATTTTTTTCAGCTAGAGCAACTCACTGCCACTAGGTGTCGCTGTTAAAATCCAGGTTATCCACCGCACCCTGGTCCAATTCAGTCTTTTCCTGCTGTTTTAGATTTTGGGTTGTTTTTAAGGCACAGATTGAAGAACATAAACAAGAATGGAATCTAAAATCCTGTTGCTCGATGTCCTGATATAACAAAGTAATAATTTACAAGAGAAATTTGTACCTTTAAGTGCATGCACTGCCTGTGTGGCCATCCACCTGCTCTAGATCACCAACCCTTGCCAATCATTTTGTACACTCTAGGTGTGAATGAAGCAGATGGGGATTAGTGGAGGGCTTACACACTGGGGTCCAAGAGTTTTGCCACAAAGTATTATTTGCTCTGGGATTTGCTTTGACTCTCTTACAACGTCATTTTTTCTATTCCACTGAATCATTCCCATCGGCATACAACATCTCCCATTTACAAAAAACTCCTCCCTTGATTCCCCATCACCTCCAGCTTCTGTCTGATATCTCTGCTTCTCTTCCCAGAAGAGTTCAAGATCTGACTCTTCTCACTGCCTTCACTTCCTCTCCTCCTATTTTCTTTCCAATCAGGCTTTTATGTCCTTTGAAAAAACATGTGTTGCCAGATCCAAAGTTCAACTGATCATAGTCCTCATCTACTTTGACTGTAGAAGCCACAGCTGATCACACCTTGCTTTCTGCAGAAACCCTCCCCTCTCCTGGTTGTGTCCTTCAGATTATTGCTGACCCCCCAGGCCTCGCCTCTGTATCCTTGGCTGAATGCTCCTCACCTTCATGTTCTCTCTCAGTGGGACTGCTTCCAGGCTAGGCCTTCACATTGTCTCTAGGCATGTCACTTCCTAAGTGACTTCTTTCAGCCCCATGACTTTCTCTACCATTTATGCACTGTGGCTCCCAAATTGCCATCTCGTCCCTGACCTGCCCTCCACTTCAGCCTCCACATCCCATGGCCAGTTTGGCTTCTCCACTTGGTCATCAAGCAGGTGTCTCAAACTTGGCATCTCAACAACCAACTCTTACTCCTCAAGACCTGTTGCTCCTCAAGTTTCACCCATTTCAGTAAATAGTGTTTCTATTTACCCAGTTGCTCAGACGTTTTTTCTCAGACACCATCACCAAAACCAATCCAATAGCTATTTCAATTGGCATCACCTGCAAAATGCATCTTTTTTTTGAGACAGAGTCTCATTTTGTCACTCTCGGTAGAGTGCCAAGGTGTCAGTCTAGCTCACAGCAACCTCAAACTCTTGGCTCAAGTGATCCTTTGCCTCGGCCTCCTGAGCAGCTGGGACTACAGGTGACTGTCCATTGCCTGGCTAATTCTTCTATTTTTAATAGAGACAAGGTCTTACCCTTACTCAGTCTGGTCTCAACCTCCTGACCTCAAGTGATCCTCCTGCCTTGGCCTCCCAGAGTGCTGAGATTACAGGCATGAGCTCACTGTGCAGGCCCTTCAAAATGCATTTGTATAGGTCCTTTCTCACCATCTCTACTGCCACAGCTCCAAAGTCCAAGTAACCACAATCTCTCCACTAGTACTGCCCCAGCTCCAAACCCTGCCCACCATTTACAGTCCATTCTTTTCATGGCAAACAGATGGACTTCTAACATAAGCTAGATTGAGTTGCTTCCTTGTTCAAACAGCACCATGTCTGTGCTGTGAAAATGACATCCAAAGGTCTTGCCAGGGCCTGTCTAGGCCATGCATGGCCTGGTTCCTTGTTTGTTGTAGTTGTTTGTTTGTCTTTATGATGAGACAGAGTCTCACTCTCTTGCCCTCTGTAGAGTGCTGTGGTGTCATCGTAGCTCACAAACTGCCCTACAGCCTGTCACTGGCCACTTCCTCTGCTCAGAGTCCTCTCCTTGCTCAGGGGCTTGCTCACATGTGGCCTCTTCAGGGAGGCCTCCCCAGCCATGCTCTTCCCTGCTTCATTTCTCTTCCACTGCCCACCTGTCATTAGGATATGTGTTAACATACTTGTTTATCGTCTATTTTCTTCTGCAGCAAAAACACATTTCTTAAGAGCTTTGGTGAGTGCTGCATCCCCAGCACCTAGACCAATAGCTGAGGTATAAAAGACAGTCAATAAATATTTACTGCATGAAGGAATGGAAGGGCAGGATGTCTCTGTTGGGGACAGCTTTCTGCAACAGCAGACAGGCCCCTGGAACTGGAATTTAATTAAGGCTTTCTTATGATATTCTGATCTGCTTTCAGTATTCTGGGGTGTTAAACAAAGCATGACCTGGAGGTGACCAGAATATTGTTGTTTGGCCTCTAAAGCCATCCAATCACTCTCACGTATGTCCCACATACTTTCAGCACCAATGCGCAAATGCTTCCAGCATTTCAATCTTCTCACAGACCAACATTTCCAACAACAAACCAACATCAACAAGTATAACATTATTTTACAAAAGCATGCTCAAAAAATCAATTAAATGTATTAAATGTAAATGTTAAGTTCTCATCAATAGTCAACTGAAAACAATTCAAAATTACTTTCTTAAAAATTTGCAGTATTGTTCTTGTGATTTCCAAGCTCACTAGCAGTTTCTCTAAACTGTTATTCCCACCAATTTTAAAGCTTCCTTCCAGGGGTAAATAGATTCCTACAAGAGTCTTTTCAATATTTTCCCAGGACCCTCACAAGGCCTTATCAAAATAGGAGCCATCTCTTTCCATCCACTGTCAGATCGCCAGCAGTGACCTGGGCACATATCATGCCTGATAATCAGTAACCCTGTGATCTGATAAGCTCCCTTGCCTACCCAAAGAACCTGCAGCCTCAATGTGACATGTGGCCTTCTGGGTCTTTAAGTGTGGCCTTTTGACTGATTCCACATTTTGCAGAACAAACCCTTTCATTCAAAGGAGTGCAGCAGAAAAAGATAAAGTTTTTCTTGCCTACTTTGGTGCTTCAAAAAGAAGAACTTTGAAATCAGAAGGCTACAGGTTCCCCACACCTAACAGATCACAATTGCTGGTCCACCATTGTTCCTCTTGGGGTCGAATCACTTTGTTCCTTGGTTTAGTTATGGGTGCTCCAGACCAACACTATAGTCCTTTAGTGACATAATTCTTTGAGTATAAACTCTTGAAGAGAGTTATTTTTGTTGGTGGTCAGGGGTCGCAGTTCCCCAAACCCAGATAACCTGGTTTGATCAGAAACCAGATCAACCAGAAAGTTCAACTGAGGGCTGGTGGTAATTGAAGGTAAAAATGAATGGAAACTGAAATAAAACTGGAGCAACACAGGTGGCATTACTAGAGAGCAAAACTACCCTGCACGAGTCTCAGTTTAACAAAGAGAAATTTCATATGGGAAGAACAAAGAAAGTTTAGAGCACTTCCAAAGAGAGTTGGAAGCGAGTCCCTTTCCATGATGGAAACACGAAAGAAAAACAGAAAGACAAAGGCCATGCAGGGGTATAAATACCACTCTGCTTGAAACTGTTTACAAGTCTTTCATTGGCCTCTCTGCTCCTCTGGACAATTTTGCCTTTTTCTATTGGTTATTGATTATTGTCTCTTTCTATTGGTCATAGGTTACCTAGGTTACTTCATGCCCACCTTGTTAGTGGTCCTCCAGACCTCCTCATTCAGCAGGCAAGGCTTTCCTCCCGCTCCCCTTGAAGCCCCTTTCTTAGTGTCCCTTCTCAATTTTCCCCCAAAGACACCCCCTCTCAGGCCCTAGGGAACTGGGTCCACAAAAGATTTCTAGCTACGGCGCCAGGGTGCCGTGGGGAACCACCTTTCCTCTTGTATCTGCATCTTTGGGTCAATAGTAGGGGATCCCTTCTCTCTACTTCAAGGCAGACCCCATTTCCTATCTCAGGATGTGACATTCTTTGGGGAGACGTGGCACTTTGTTATATAACCATTGCTTGTCTTTAGGTAATACCAAGTATGTTGAAAAACCAAAATGACAGAAAGTGCAAACTGCCTTTACTTGTTTAAAAAAGAGGGAGTCAGGCTGGGCCAGCAGCTCACACCTGTAATCCCAGCACTCTGGGAGGCAGAGGCTGGAGGATCCCTTGAGATTAGGAGTTCAAGACCACCTTGAGCAAAGTGAGATCCCATCTCTACTAAAAATAGGAAAATTGGGTGGTGCCTGTGACTCAAAGGAGTAGGGCACCGGCCCCATATACTGGAGGTGGCAGGTTCAAACCCAGCCCCAGGCAAAAAAACTGCAAAAAAATAAAAATAGGAAAATCAGCTTGGCATGGTGGAGCACATCTATAGTCCCAGCTACCGAGGAACCTAAGGCAGGGGTATTGCTTGAACCCAGGAATTTGAAGTTGCTGTGAACTAGGCTGAACCCATGGCACTCTAGCCTGGGCAACAGAGGGAGACTCTGTCTAAAAAGAAAGAAAAGAGAGACAGTCAACCCCTTACCTGCAAATCTGTAGGGTAAGGTAGGATTAACTCATAGCCAGAAGGCAGGCAATAAAAATTAACGACTGAACCTGATTTAGTCTTTAGGAAAACAAGTAAATCAAAATGTATGTATTTTTCAGCCTTTCAGATTGTGCTAATTACCATAGTTATTAAAAGGGTTGTGGGGGGGAAATCTCCTGGGTACAGTTTCCTACCAGGAAGTGAAACAATATGAGGAGGAGGGGGAAGGGTCTCTCCAGGAGAAGCACGAGTTCTGCATATTGGCTAAAAGGTCAAGGAAAAACCAATGACACCAATGGAGTTGGTACAAGTACATGTTAATACTGCACTCTTTGTTCCTGTCTTAGGAACCTGCTCTGAGCCCTTTCTGCCCACTTCCTTTGAAAGTATTGCTCTTCTTTTTTTAGTTAAGCACAACATTTTTTCGAGACAGAACAACAATTTAAGAGCAGGGCATTGATGTTAACAGATTTTTATGGTGGGGCTTATTTATGGTGTGAGCTCTTAAAATCATCTCAGGCTATTTTTCTTTAGAACATTACCAGCAAGAATGATTGGTATTTAATTATTAAAAGTACTTTGCCATTGCTTCTTCTTTGTTTTTCTTTGCAGTACCCTAATATTGATAGGTTTATATGGGATAATGCATGGGAAAGATTTTAAAGTACTCAAAGCGAGATGATATTGTTGGATCATTATATTGCTAGTATATGTCTATTTTTTTGCATATCACTGTTACAAGCTATTAATCTATCCAGAAGGTTATGATTGGAAGACAAATCATAACTGAGATTTGCTTCAGAAAAAGAAGCTAAGACATGGAGAACACGGGCATCTTCCTAAAACTGCTCTCTGGTGACATGTTTTTTGACGTAAGACTAATGAATCTCACAGAACCCCCGCTGTCATTGAGCGTGTATGCGTTTGTGCACACACACAACTTTCATCAACTCAGAGTCTTAAAAGAAAGGAGAAAAAAGTCTGGCAGGTTTGGCCATTATGGGAATCTCTTTGCTGTTTGCTGAGTTCCTACTCAGGGCCAGTTGGAAACTTCATCATTAATTTCTTTGACAGTCACTAACCAGCTCTTTCCCCACAGACTGTTCTTCACAGAACTGTCTCTCTCTCTGTCTCTGCTGTCACCTTGTCTACCTATCCACACAGCCACTAATTGACCTAATAGGTGAGTGACAACTTGTTCTCTCTGAGGTGATACCCTCCCGGTCACCTGAAGGCCGGAGCTTTATGGTCTGTGTCTTCCTGCCACACCACGCAGCACGGCCTCTTCCCCAGGGCAGGGCCTGGCAGTTAGACTGTCAGAGCGTCACTAGCCCTGTGACGCTCTTTAATATTTCACAGCCTCTGCTCAGCAGGACTCATTCTATGACAGTCAGCCTGAGCTTTCTCATGCTCTTACTTCACTGTGAGCACCTTCAAGGCCATCCAGCAGACCCCTGCCTGTCACTCTTCAAGGCTTGTATGGAGACCTCTTCCTTGCAGTGCCTTATGGAGCCAGAAAAGGGGACTCTTCTGCTACCCAAGAAAATGAAACCAACCCCTGACCCCAGTGCCCGCGTGTGCTAGCACACTCAGTGCTGGGGTGGGGTAGGAAGGGCCCTGGGATGCCTCACCACTCATGCTCCCTGGTGACAGAGAAACCCCCTTCAGAAGGTGCAAGGGACGAAAAGGAGAGACAGTGGCTTGGGAGGCAGCTCACCCGGGTATTTCCCCCCTCTGCCTAGGTGAGAGCACGCAGTGGGAACCCTGTGTGTCTGGGATGTAGCAGGGTCTGCAGAGCTGCAGGAGGAGATGGTAATCAGCTCTCAAGGCCCCCTCCGAGGCGGGAACACTGCCGTTAGTTGGTAGAGGCATTTTTGTGAGTTATAAAAGATGCCCCTTCCTCAGGGCTGTGGACTGCCCCCGTCACCATGTATGTAGTGACAACTGGGATGCACGGAGCCCTTAGAAATTGCGCAGTATGGGGGGAGCCTGCAGAGGAGGGACAAGTGCCAGGTGTGGCTTCTGCGGCTTCAGTGAACCAAGCCAGGCCAGGACACATGATCTTGCAGAACTGGCAGCAGGAAGGTAAAACATGGGACCCATTGGGGTGAAGAGAGGTAGCACCCTGGTGTCGTCTGGTGTGCCTGGGTCTGACAGGGGCCTCGCAATGTGGTCCTACTGTTCACGCTTCTCCTAGGCTGCCAGTGCATTAGCAGATGGGGAAGGATGGTGCTCAGTGTTGGAGAGCACGGGTGGGGTCCTCTCATGGGGAACAGCAGTTAGAAATGTAGAGTTTGCTGCAGGGACAGCTTGCACATGGCCCCGGCACCCTGCTGGGACCCAGAGGCTCTTGTGGGGCTAGGCATGAGGGTCAGGGGTCCTGCACTTCTGCAAGTTGGGGCTCGAAGCAGAGAAACACTGTTTGGTAGCTATTGCTGTGGTCAAGGGCACTCTCAGAACCCTACCCTGTTAAGCCACAAATGTCCGTGGTGCCCTTAATCACTCCTATTATACCAAGCTATAATAGTTGGCCTACTTTTCACCCACTTTTTAAGAACACAGCTACATTTCCCCCTCTGGACCTTTCTCCTTGGGCCAACCCTGCCTGACTGATATAAACAGAGAAGAGACTGGCAATAGAACACTGTTCTCTAGACCCTCCCAGGGGAGAAAGGGAAGGGACGGCAAGTTTTGAGCTCTGGGATTGTTTAGGCCTTGTGTGCTGACCTTGGCTCACCTTATACTATCAGCTTTCATCTCATGAACAGTCTCCATGAGCCAGATCTTTTATGTATCTTTGCTTTTAACCCTCACAACAGTTGTATTAAGCAGGTATGGTTCACAAAATAGTAAGAATGGGCCCCCAAAGATATTTGCATCTTGATCCTTAGATGTCGCCAGCGTGACTGGAGTATATCCTTGCAGTAATATAGCTCTTTCCTATAAATCAGTTCTAGTTCTCAAAAAGGGTACTAGGCCAGTGGGTCTCAGCTAGTTTAAAACTAGTCTAAGACCCACCTTCGACCAACTGGAGTCAGCGGAGAAGATCAGGGTGTTCAACTCCCACTCCAACAGCTTGGGAATGTTTGAATCAGAAGACACAAAGATGGTATGCCTGCACACCTTTACTGAGGAATAAGTCACAGTACAGTCCCTTGATGTCCCTTGATATAGACAAGAGCACACTCCGCAGGCAACCTCTGCCCAAAAGTTAGAGTGCCACTTACAGAGCAACAGGTTCAGTACCACCCAGTCCTTAGTTGGGTGCTCGGCTACCAGTGAACAGTCTTACTCAGAGGATGTCACTGAAGACAGAGGTTCTTGAGACAGGCTCACAGGACAGATACAGCCCCATGCGAAGTTGATGAGTGTCTGTGGGAGCTGGTTTCAGATGGACAGAGTCTCCTTGAACACATCAGCTTCATAGCATCCGCAATGTGCAGTGGCTGTCATGCTGTCTCCGCACCTTGCTTTTATAGCAATTCCCAACAAGTCTCTCTTCAGCGGTGTCTGAGCACACTCTGTCTTGTTATCAGTCTGTGAGGAAACATGTTTTGGTCGCTGCACATCTGGTTATCACTTAGCGAGTAAACACATTTTGCCCAGCACTCTTCAAGACATAAACAACACCTGGTTATTAATTAAAGGATAAACCTGTTTTGCAAGTTTTCTATTACCTAAGCCAAAATGTACTTACTTATGTAAAGCATCCTTGGTACACTGAAACTTGTGAATGTTACTTTGCATGGCAAACAGGCTTAAGATGTGATGAAGTTAAGGACCTTAAGATGTGGAGATTTCCTGGGTTATCTAGGTGGGCCCAGTATCAACACAAGCCCCCTTACAAGGGAAAATGGGAGATAGGAGAGTCAGAGAGAGTGCTGTGAGCTATGACCACACAAGCAGAGGCATAGTGACATGTTATGAGAAAGACTCAACCTGCCATTGCTGGGCCATTGAGATGGAAGGGGGCCATTAGCCAAGAAGTATGGACATCCTCTGGAAGCTGGAGAAGGCAAGGAAGCACAAAAGGAACACAACCCTGCCACCATCTTGAATTTGGCCCACTGGGACCCATTTTGGACTTTTAACCTCCAGAACTGTAACAATAAATGTGTTTCTCTGTTTGTTTTTTTGTTTGTTCTTTTAAGGCAGAGTCTCAAGTTATTGCCCTGGTTAGAGTGCTATGGTATCATAGCTCACAGTAACCTTAAACTCTTGGGCTCAAGAGATCTTCTTGCCTCAGGTTTTCTATTTTTAGTAGAGACGGGGTCTCACTCTTGCTCAGACTGGTCTTGAACTCGTGAGCTCAAGCAATCCACCCACCTCAGCCTCCCAGGGTACTAGGATTACAGGCATGAGCCACTACATCATGGCCACATTTGTTTCTTTTTTAGCTGCTATGCTCTGGATAAGTTGTTAGAGCATCAGTAAGAAACTAATACAGCATCTATCCTTGTCTCCATTTTACAGTCAAGAAAAGTAAAACCTGTGTTTTGTAAACTAGGGTTCAAGTCTAATCTGTGACTGCAAAGCCCACCCTTTTTCCTACACTCCATTGCTACCTCTTAAATTTTTATCACTCAGGTTCTTACTGAAATTATCAAACACTTACTGCACATCAGCTATTTTAGAAAGAATCACTAAAAGCATACATCTAAATATCTCTGCTCACCACAAGTAATTTGTTGAGAAAAAAGGAAGTATCAGTTGAACTTTGCCTGGAGAGTTATAAAGAAAACCAATATCCAACTAAGAATATCCAAGTTTCCCTGCAAAAGCACTTTAATTTAAGGAAACTAACAATGATATCATACTTCTGCTTGTTTTTCCATCTGGCTGGATTTATAAATTATCCTATGTGCATTTGATAAAATATCAGTCATGAAAAGATGGACAAGTTCATTCATCATCAGGGAAGCCACAATGAAAGAGTACACAACATTCTCTAGAAGGGTTAAAATTGAAAAGACTGAGCATAGAGGTATTGGTGAGGATGTGGGAAAGCTGGAATGCTCATAAATTCTTGGTAGGATGTCAAGGGGTACAACTTCTTCCACACACTGGTTATTTTCTAAAATTAAGCAAAACCTACCCTAATACACATAAATTTATTTCATAAATATTCACCCATAAGAAATGTAGTGGGTGTCTATAATAATATTTATACCGAAATTTTTCCTACCAGTTTTACCGGTCCATGTAAATGATCCAAATATTTATCAGCAAGTAAATGTGATGTATTCCCTACAAGGAAATACTTAGCAATAAAAAGGAATGATTTTCTTTTTTAAAAAGGAATGAACCACTGATAGATGCAGCAACATGGATGACTCTCAGAGTGATGCTGGGTGGAGGAAATCCACACTCCATAGGCTACTTGCTGTATGATTCCATGGATAAGCAGTTTGCATGGGGAGAACCTGATCTGTAGTGTCAGAAAGCAGGTCTGTTGTTGTCTGTGGTCAAGTGGGGAAGGAGGAATGACAGCAAAGGAGACATGGGGGAAATTTCTGGGGTGATGAAAATGTTCTGTGTCTTTCTTTTTTTGAGACAGAGTCTCACTATGTCACCCTTGGTAGAGTGCCGTAGTGTCACAGATCACAGCAACCTCAAACTCTTGTGCTTAAGCAACTCTCTTGCCTCAGCCTCCTGAATAGCTGGGATTACAGGTGCCCACCACAACCCCCGGCTAGGAAATGTTCTACATCTTGATTAAGGTGGTGGTTATATAGGTGCGTCCATTTGGGAAAACTCATCAGTTTGCTTAAAATCTCTGTATGGATTTTACACCTCAGATTTTGAAAAAAGAACCAGGAGTTAAAACAGAAAAAAACAACAGCCATATTGGGGTTCTTTAAATAATCTATATGCATCAAATTAGGACTTCTATGAGGCAGGGGAGCAGAATGGTAGGAAGAACGCCAGGCAGGGAACTGGAGGCTTCTGGCAGGTCTCAGCTCCTTCACTGACTTAGAGATATGTGCCATCTTGCAGGATTCACTTTGCTTCTCCTGGTCTTAGGGTCCTCAACTGCAAACTAAATGAGCTGCACTAGATGAACTCAAAGCTTCCTTCTAGCTCGAGAATTCCAGTATATAAACCATTTGAAGTGTTATCAAATGACTTGAGAGGTTTCTAGTTGATGGAGCACTACTGTTCCCATACATTCTGATTTTAATCTATGATCCAGTTGATAATGAGTCCTCAGTGAGCAACTTAATTCTCAGAGACTGCATTTTTCTCTGGGAATCTTGTAGCCACTTTATCAGATAGTTTCCAGGAATACATCTCAGAGAAGAGTGAGTGTGGGCTGTATATATTTGGATTGTGGGTATTTTCCATATTCAGATAGAGTAGATATGTGCATATTATCAGAGACATGGAAGTTACTGAGAACATGCACTTTAAAAAGTTTTGGGCAAAGAGTGACACAGCAGAGTGAAAATACCACTGGACATGTTGACTCTGTGACCTCAGATGAGCCACTCACATGTTCAGATGACATCAAGGTCTCTGCACTCACTGTCTGCTTCTCCAGGGTTGCTCAAAGTTGAAATGAGATCTTGTAAGATAGGTGAAAGCATGTCTTAACTCGCAAAATAGGCAAACATAAAGTGTTTTTTTTTTTAATTTCATAAAGTGGTTTGTTCTTACCGAGATCAGAGAGAGGGAAAGAGCAGGTATTTGGGCAAGGGAACATTCTGTAAACAAGAGTTGAGATCTGATCAGTATCAAATGCTGGGAAGAAAACAATCCCCTTTGTGGCTCAGATGCAGCAGATAATGAGAAAGAATCTGGCTCTTTGGCCAGAGAAGTAAGGATATTTTTGAAGGATTTCTTGGACTACTCTGAACTCATCTAAAATTCTGTTGTTTTCCATATTCTCTCAGCTCATCCTTTACGTCATCCCAGCCCACCTCATGCAAAATGACTGACCAAAGGTTTACCAGACCAGACTGGGAACAAGTCATGAGAACCCGGTGTACGTGACTGGTGGGGGAGGAATTACAGAGGGTGCCTGGCGAAACAATTTTATTGCATAAGACTGCGGGGGCTGCCCAATGTGGAGCCTGCAAGTGGGTGGTGGATTTGGATAGAGATGACCCAAAGAAAGCTTTATAGCACATGTAGGGGGATAAGTTGGAGTAAGGGGGTACCCAAGAGAAGGGAGGGATGGGTCCCTTCTGAGTCTTCCACAGACTGTCCCAAAGAACTGTCAATATTCTATGGTGATGTTTCCCCGCTGCTTAATTCCCAGGACCTCAAACAGTGTTAGCCATGCAGGAGGTGCTTAATAAATGCTGGCTAAATGACCTGATTGGATGCATAGAAAAGGAGGGTCACAAAGGCTGTATTGCCAGTGTACAGCAGCCACCACTGTGCCTGGAGAAGACAGGTCCTCGCCCATCTCTCTAAGCTTGGAGGCCTCGAACAGGGAAAGTTTCAGCAGGCAAATGCCCTGATACCTAAACCATTCCAATCTTGCTGCATTAATCCCCTTTTCCTGAATATCCAAGCCCAAGGAGCGTGCTTTATTCTTTCTTTTCTCTACATGCAACCAAGGAGCCCTGTCAGTAGCACCCTTAAAATGATTGGGGAGAGGGAAAGAGCAGGAATTTGGGCTCTTGAATCTTTCTGGCTTTTTTTTTTCAGAGACAGAGTCTCACTTTGTCACCCAGTAGAGTTCCATGGTGTCACAGCTCACAGCAACCTCTAGCTCTTGGACTTAGCCGATTCTCTTGCCTCAGCTCCTCAGTAGCTGGGAATACAGGCACCCGCCACAACGCCCGGCTATTTTTTTGTTGCTGGTAGGCTGGGACTGGGTTTGAAACTGCCACCCTCGGTATATGGGGCCGGTGCCCTACACACTGAGCCACAGGTCCTGCCCTGAATCTTTCTGTTTTTATGCACCATGGTTCTTAATTTCTTATCTGGACCACTGTAATGACCTCCCTCCTGGTCTCCCTTCTTCCACTTTGCCTCCCCATTGTTTTGTTGTTATTGTTTCAAATCAAGTTTATTGAGTTATAATATAAATACAATAAAATTCACCCATTTTGAATTCATAGCTGCATAGGTTTTGGAAAATATATACATTCATGTAACCACTACACCAATCAAACTGTAGAACATTTTCATGATCCACAAAAGTATATTTGCCATGCTGCCAAAAACACCAAGACCTTGGATCAGGCAACCTGATGTGATTTTTTTCCTTTAAAATCAACTTTATTCATTTAGCATGTATTTAGCAGTTTTAGGTCATATAGCAACCTTGAGTATAAAGTCCAGAGAGTTCCTATGCACCCCACCCCGACACATGCATAGCCTCCTCCAATATAAAATCCCTACCAGAGTGGTACATTTGTTACAATGAATGAAACATCGCACATTGTTTACCCTAGGTCCATAGTTAATGTTAGGGTTTGTACTTGGTGTTGTACATTCTATGGGTTTTGATGCGTGTAATGAAGTATATCCACCATTGTATCATACATATCATTGCCATAAAAATTCTCTGTGCTTAGCCTACTCATCTCTCTCCTCTTCTTTTCCCTGCCAACCACTAATCTTTTTTATATACACACATACATAAATTTTATATATAGTCCATATCACTTATATATTTACATATCATTTAGATAGTCATTTACATAATGTGCATATAGTTTCATACATACCATTTCTACAATGACTTCCTTGCCTGAAATCATCCAACTGCCTTTGAATTACACATAGAACAGTGCTCTACATCCAAATGATAACCCTTGAGATCCTGTGAGATCTGACCTACCTTTTCCTTCTCTACTTTGTCACCACACTGTCTCCTCTCTGCTCCTCTCTCATTTTTCCATAGCAACTCTTCTCCTTGCTCATTCTCCAAACTCCATTTGCAACAGGACCTTCACACCTGTTATTTCCTTAGCGTCATTCATATGGCCAGATTTTTCTTGTCATTCTGAGAGCTTTGCATAACTAATGTGCTTTGCTCTTGTCAACCAATATACCGTATCTTCTTATTTTATTTTCTTTATAGGGCTTAACTTCTATCCGAAGATAGTTGTGATTATTGCTTATTATTATCAAACTTATTTCTTAACACTTCCTCAGAGATTTGTAACGACTGTTGGAAGATGTAATCTCTGTTTTCAAATGTTGTCTGGCACGTGGCACATAGTAAGCACTAAACAAAGATTTTTTTAATGAATGCCTACTTTCTGAGTACCCTTTTGACTTAGGCAGAGGACAGAGTTGCTTGCCTTCCTAACAACTCAAGTTTTCATATAAATAAATACATTTATTTCATGTAAATAAATACTTGAGTTTTCTTACTTCAGTATCTGTGAGTTTAGTTAATGTGAGTCTGTCCCCAAAAAAAGATGGATTCGCTTTGAGGGTGCTAACAAATCAGATATCTAAGCTTGCAGATCTTAGAGCCATATTTCACACTGAGTGGCACTAAGTGCGGAATGGTACCTCACCTGGGTGACCTCATGACCTTTAGAGACTTACCGTGAATGTTCTGATGATTTTGAGGGATGGGGAATTCTCCAGGACAAACACAGAAGAGCTTTTGATGAAAAAGTCAACAAAAAGGAAAGAAAGACTATGTAAGTATTCATAGGTCTTTCATCTTGAGCTTCTATACTTTGTGGAATCTTTCAATTCTATCCCAAATACCATCGCACAGAGCACACTTTTTTTTCCTGTTTTATCTTCAGCACAACTGAGACAAGTTTATACTTCTGAACAACAAGAAAAAGAGTAAGCTATTAGCTATTGTGTGTTTACTATTAGACATTAAGGACTTCACAAATATCTCTTAAAGCAATATTTCTGAAAACCCAAGAGAAATTAAAAATATACAAAGTGTTTACAGAGTCCAATATTAAGTTAACATTTGTGAACCCTTGTTACCCAATAACAAGCACTACTTGTAATTTCAAGGATATAGGTAACTGTGAGGTATAGGTCGGCCCTGGACACCTTGGTCCGTCAGAGCTGGCCCCTGGTCTGTTGTTGCAACTTTAGGATGTGCTATGGCCCAGATTTATCATATGAGTCTTCTAAGTGGATACATGTGGCCATTATTAAAACAAAACCCAAGTCGTAAAACATCTCAATACTCATGTAGGTATTTAGTTTACGTGATTCTTTCCAGGGAGCTATGAGGATAAATTCATAGATTCCCAGAGTGTTTATCATAAGCCATCCTAGACTGACCAGGTACATTCTGCTCAAAGGCTTTTTTTGTTTTTTTGTTTTTGTTTTGTGTGTGCGTGCGTAGATAGTTAATATCCTAGTAAAATCGTCACAGTAAAAGGAGTAAGCTCAGGCACAAAATTCAGGGTAGTCATAAAGTTCATGTGAAATTTGAAAGTCTCATTTTTAGTTGCACATTAACTTTATGGACCTCCTGTATAACTGAGTTTACTTGAATCAAAGTGAGGACAGCTGCCAGGAAGATGGCCCTGAGCAACACTGAACCTAAGATCTGTTAGGCCTTTGTAACGAGTAGGTTTTTAAAGGCAATAAAGGGGAGCAGGGAGAGGGTTGATAGAAAGTTGTTTATTAGGAATTCTCATTGGTTTACAGAAATAATATTGGTCAGTGATTAGCCACATGCTGATAAACTGTAGGGTGTGGCTTATAGCATTATAGGTTAATTTCTAGCTACTGTGGGAATAGCCAGCAGTTTCAGAGGATGAATACATAATTCAAGGATGTGATTGCTTTCTCATTGTAATGTCTCTCTGGCCTAATAATTTAAAAGGACTCATATTCCTCAGATGAAAGTTCTTTTCTTCTCTCAATACCATTAGTTTCCTTTAAGGAGATCAGGATGAGTATGTTTGAAGATCTGAACATGCCTGCTAACGCTTTGCTTGTCTCTCTCCCTCTCTTTCCAGTGGCTTCCCAGGGAGTGAGAGAGAGTGGCCAGCTGCTAGCCTTTTCCTTTCTCTAAGAAATAGGTTTCTGGTCCTTAGAGTTCCACTGAGATCAGTGAAGTGATTTTCCCTCCACCTCCAAAGCCTTTCGTTTCAGATTAACTCTGCCTCTATCTGGGGAGAGCAAGCACAGATGGAAAAAACTTTTCTATAACCAGCCTCTTGGCTTTCAGCCTGGTTTTTGGCATCTAGACCCATTTTTCTCCTGCAAGGTTGATAGATCTCACCACTAAGTGAATGCTGGCTTATTGTTCCACATGGTTCTTAGATTTTGAAAGGAATTTGTCTTTCAAACAGTTGTTAATGGTAATGCTCTGTTCCTTTTGGTCCACTGACTGAGATGCAGGGGGTAATATAGCAGTGTTGATATACGGAGTCCAAATTCCCTTCAAATGTTAGGGAAAGCCCATCACGTGCCTACCAGGGACTGAGGATGGAAAAGATACAAGCCCAGCTCTCAGAGAACTCACAGTCCACTGGGAAATAAAACTGTGTCTATCCCCAAATCATCCAATGTTATGGACTTACTCTACTTTTAATATATAAATAAAAATTTATATATTTATAAATATATATAAATTTATATATTTATTTAATATATAAATAAAAATATCCATAAAAGAGAATAGATCTCTCCCTAATAGTGATCTGGAACCAATTTAAAACAAGCATTTTGTTCTTCTCAACACGCCAATATATAAGCAACAGCAATGGAATATGTTCAGTGCAGCAATATAAGAAAGACTACAGAGGAGATGAGGAAATAAGTAGAAATTCTGACTGAGCGTGTGGAAGGGGCTCCGAGGGGGTGGGGGTCATGTTGGGTTAGATGAATGGCAAGGAATGTAACGGGTGAGGAAGGGCATTCCACGCAGCAGACTTATGTACACACAAGATAGCTGTACGAAGAAGCAGAGGATCCTTCAGGACTGCCAATGGCTTAGTCTGACTGCAGCATTCAGTAAAAGGGTGAGTGAAAAGTATGGAGAAAGGGGTTTACACGTGTAAGGGCCAAGGGAGGCACCACGCCTGTGATCCTAGCACTCGGGAAGGCCAAGGCAAGTGGACTGCTTGAGCTCAAGAGTTCGAGACCAGCCTGCGCAAGAGTGAAACCTCTAAAACTAGCCAGGCGGGCGTTGTGGCAGGTGCCTGTAGTCCCAGCTACTCGGGAGGCTAAGGCAAGAGGATTGCTCAAGCCCAAGAGTTTGAGATTGTTGTGAGCTATCAAGGGGCACTCTATCAAGAGCATCGACCAAGTAAAACTCTGTCTCAAAAACAAAAACAAAAACAAAAAAAAGCAACAACAACTTTCCCTTGCACCTCTGAAAGATCGCTGAAAAATAAACTGACAGAAGGCAGATTAATTGGAGAAAAACACAGAAATCTATGAATGTGCACACAAGGGAGAAGGACGGAATGATTGCCACTTCTCAGTGGGGCACAGATCTTATATGCCATCTTGAGGTGGTAGGGTTTGCCATCATGGAAAAACAGGTTATGGGGGCAGGGAGAAGAAGAGGCCTGGCTAGCAAGTGTGATTTTGTTACTCAGCTGAGACCTCACAGGTCACAGCCCTTCCAGAGAATAGGTGGTAAATGTTTCTTTCGGTCCCCTCAGGGGTCAGACTCTGGGTTAATCTTTCCTAGGTCTACACAAGGAAGGCCTCAGAGAAAATCCAGCCAGCATCACTACAGATGCAAATCTCCCCACCAAGATAGTTTTGTAGGGCTACCTCTGAACAGCCATCTCAAAATATATTTTGTGGCATAACATTTTTATTTCCTTCATATGCTCCTATTCTCAGCATTCTCTAAACATAAGAGACTGGGATAATTGCCCTGAACAACCCAGGCAGGGCCAGGATAAGGGTGAGACCTGTGAGTACTCATCACAGGTGGAAGTTTATGGGAGGTGCCAACAAAGCCCAGACAGCGAGATAAATTATATTTGAATGCATAATTTTAAATAAAGATGAGATCAGTATTACTGAGTTTTATTTTTGCTTCAGGGTCCAATATGGCTTGGCAAAGTATGTTTTTAACTTAAAATTTTGGCACTTGATCTTGATGGACTTTTTAATTATTAATTCCAATGTTTTAAAAATGTTTTATTAAAATATGCCTCATCTTGATGACTTGGGTTTTTAGTTTTAAGCTTTTTGGGTTTTGGGGTTTTTTGTTTTTATTTTGTGGTACTCTCTTAAAACTTTTGTGCCCAAAGTAGTGCCTCACTGATCTCACCCTTGTCCAGGCCTTGATCTCATATAACTTCACCTGTTAGCATGCACGACAGACACAGCGTGTCTCCCTGGCATAAGGACACAGATAAGAAAGGATACAGTTCAGTTTGGCTGCTGATGGGATATGGAGACTAAGGAAAAGAGAGATCAAGGATTCCATTTAGAAACACAGTATGGCAGTTCCCTCCCACCCCAAATCAAAACTAGAACTGCCATATGATCCAGCAATCCCACTTCTGGGTTATAGTCAAAAATATTGAAAGCAAGTTCTCAAAAGACATCTGCACACACATGCTCATTGCGGCACTATGCACAATAGCCAAGAAGTAGAAGTAACCCAAGTCTCCATCAACAGATGAATGGATGAACTACATGTGGAGTATACATTATATATATGCACAGATACATAATGGAATATTATTCAGCCTTTTATAAAGGAAGGAAATCCTGTCATGTTTGATGACATGGATGAAACTTGACTTGAAGACATACTAAGTGGAAGAAGCTACTCACCAAAAGACAAACACAGAATGGTTCTCCATATATGAGACACTTAGAATAGTCAAAATTATACAGACAGAAGGCTGAATGGGGTTACCAAGTGCTGAGAGAAGGGAGAAATGGGGAGTTGTTGATTAGTGGGCATAGAGTTTCAGATCTGGAAGATGAGAAAGTTCTGGAGATACGTTTATATGTTTCACAACAACATAAATGTCCTTAACAGTACAGAACCATGCACTTATGGTATGTCTTTATAGATTATGTTATGTGTTTTTAACCAAAAAAAAAAAAAATTTCCACTTTGAATGTCTGGGTGACTAGACAGAATGTATTGGAGGATACGTTTGAGGAACTCCGGTGTATCCAGAGGGAGGACTGTAGCCTTAGTTTTGGACATACTGAGTTTGGGGTATTGAGGGACAGTCAAGTAGAGATGGGAGGTGCAATGGTGCAGTGATTAAGAGCATGACCTCTGAAGCCAGCCTGCCATGGTTCAGTCCTGGCTCACTCACATTATCTATGTGAGTGGGGCCTTCATTTTCTCATCTGTTAAATGGGAAAAATAAAAGCACTTCCCTCATAGGATTGCTATGAGGATTAACAAGACAATCCATGGAGAGCATGTCATGCCCAGCCCACAGTTAGTACTCAATAACTTTAGCTTTCATTATAATTTTATGTCTAGGCAGTACAGTCTGGGACTCAGGAATGAGGTAGAGGTTGAAGAACAAATATGGATCTTGTAATTATTAAATGCATCAATATAAGCCAACCAAGCAGCCAGGTGGAGTGTCTTGCTATAGTCCTAGCTTCTCAGGAGGCTGAGGTGGGAGGATCATCCCTTGAGTGTAGGAGTTTGAGGATGTAGTGTGCCAAGATCGTGCTTTCGAACAGCCTCAGCAACATAGCAAAACCCCATCTCTCAAAAAGGACATGCCAATCAAAATCAGTTTCAAAATCTGACATTTTCATTAGCCCAGGTATTCTTGACATAGATAAATGCATAGTATGCATTTGGAAGTAATGAAAAATTACTGAAGGACACCCACATCTGCCTTTGTGGACACCAAAAAGTCCAGAATAATTGATCTCTCTAACCATTATTCCTATCTGAAGGACAAATGGTAATGTCTGGAGAATAGCTTCCTCTCCCATATCTTTCCTCTGAGTTCTAACTTCCAGGGAGAGAGACATAAAATACTGAAGCTTATAACAGAATTTGGGCCATGGTGTCTGGTACCTCTCAATTCCATTGAAAGATGGAGTCCTCAGAAAATGCCATGAAGGGTATGTTAAACAGTTTGATTAAAATATTTCAGATTGTACATGAAGCCATTGTACCCCTTGACTGCACTAATGTACGCAGCTATGATTTAATAATAATAAAAAAAATAACAGCCATTATCAAAACAAAAAAAAGAAAGATCATAGTCATCTTGTCTAAGATTATTAATTTTTCTATTTCTAAAATAGTCTATAGTGACTCATCTAGAACTTATGCTTCAAATCCATGGAAATAATCTTGGAACAGTCTCTTAACTATGAATTAACAATATACTAATAAATCAGTCATAAAATGATCTACTATACTCATTATAAAAACATAAATATAGTAATTAGAGGGCTATTCTCCTATAGAGGCAGTCTTTCGAAAAATTTTTAACAATGTAGATAGTAAGAGGTAAGTTTCTTACTGTAAGAGAAAGAAATTACAAATACAGAGAGGGAAGACGCATATGAACTCTATGATGTTGTGTCAAAACCAGAGGTATCAAGGTGAATTTGTAGTTTAAAATAAATACACATACATAAACTCATACATGGATATACAGATGTAGGAATGAATACAGATGTGTGTGTGCATGGGTTGGTATACATACCTGTATTTCCTATCTCTGCTGAGAGGGTCTAGGAGCAATGACACCTTGGTAATAGAAAAGGATGAAGAGTCAGTTACTATCAAGGCTAATAGCCTTATGTGTATATCTCAGTAATTCTTGAGGACATCGTGGCATCGCCTCAATAATTGATGTAAGAAATAGTGAACCTGAATCATGAGGAAATGGTTAAAAATTTAATCTACAGTCACAATTTTCAGATTAAGAAGGCGTGCAAAAGACTTTCGTGAAAAATTAGTATCCAGATCTCAGTTTTC
Source organism: Perodicticus potto (assembly GCA_963574655.1). Classification (NCBI taxonomy): domain Eukaryota; kingdom Metazoa; phylum Chordata; class Mammalia; order Primates; family Lorisidae; genus Perodicticus; species Perodicticus potto. The sequence continues at coordinate 1,900 of CAUYRH010175696.1, read as the reverse complement.
AATAACCATTTTTAAGGATGGGGGTTAAAAATGGTTAAGGATCCTGGATAAGGATCCAGGGTTTTTTAGAGAAGTTGATTCCAGAACTTGTGCAGAAAAAATCCAAAATGAGCTTGGAACATTTTATGTTCCACCATAACATTATGATGCCAGAAAATAAGGAAGTGCTTGAAAGAAAGATGGAAGCTTGTCAAAAAAACACAAAGGACAACCAGAGGGAAAAGATGGGACAATTCGAGGAACAGAGTTACCAATAATAGAATTGATTGTATTTGGCCAGCCATGGTGGCTCATGCCTTTAAACCTAGGACTTCGAGAGGCTGAGGCAGAAGAAGCATTGGAGATCAGGAGCTCAAGACCAGCCTGAGAAATACAACGAGGCCTCATTTCCACAAAAAAAAAAAAAAAATAGCAAAATTAACCAGGAGTGTTGGCACACATCTATAATCCCAGCTACACAGGAGGCTGAGCTGGGAAGATCAATTGAGTCCTAGAGTTTGTGGTTACAGTGAGCTATGATGATGCCTCAGTACTCTCTAGCATGAGTGACAGAGAGAGACTCTACCTCAAAAAACAAACAAACAAAAAAAAAACCACTCCAAATTGATTATACTCAATAAAACATGAGTATCCATGAGTCCTTGCTAATATTAATTAACTTTTTTTTTTAGACTAAGGAGTTTATTAATCTACTGTTTTGACAGGTGAATTACATTAAAATATGTGTAATAAAATCATATCGTAACAGCATATTTAAGTAGTAACATGTAGTAAAATTAGGGAAGGGCATTTAGTAATTATGGGAAAAAGATTCCCCAAAATGAACCCAAATGATTAACCCTAGAAGACTAGAGTATAATGTTCTGCTTTATTTGACAAAGATGTTAAATATTGCCTTATATGGCTTTTAAATTTAAAGACCATAAAAAATGGACCATAACTTTCTTCCAACTTCTTCAAAGTTTGCATGCCTGCCAGACTTAAAGAAAGGAGGGTATGAGAAGTGTTTAAGTTTAGTTCAGTTGTTTATGGGTAGGCGCGACTTCATTCCTTTTCGGCCCACTTGCAGACAAGGTAACTTGGAATAATTCTTAAGAAGCTGTTCAATGGCAACATGGCAGACATAGAGCTCTGAGGCTAAAGAATCTTTTTCTTGTACTTGGTGTGTTAATTCTTCAAAAACTTCCTGGATTTGCTGTAGGAGCTTTGTACTCAGTTGTTCTACCTCACCAAGAATCATCGAATTCAATTCTCTGCTGTAATGTGGTTGCTGGGTTTGGACATTGGCATGTGGACTAGAGATTATCTCTTCTTTTTTCTGTGCCTCCTTCTGACCCATGAGACCATAACACACTGTTATGGCAAAAAGAGGCACCTGAATCTTGTAACTTATTAAGTCCAAAGTCTGAATTTTCCCTCTGCTGCAAAATTCTTTGTGTGAATTGAGATGCCACCTGTACTTCCATCTATCCATTTTGCAGAATATTTTGGTATTTGGGAGTCACACTATGGGAGTAATTTTTTGTCTGGCTTATGCCTGAAGTTAAATAGGTGATGCTGGGAGTTTTTAGAATTTTCGGAATCTGAATCCAGATCCTTGTTTTGTGCATACTGTACAATTCAGTTTATCTTCTTACTCAAAATGGTTTTAATGGCTTGGTGCCTGTGGCTCAATGGGCTAAGGCACCAGCCACATACACCTGAGCTGGCGGGTTCGAATCCAGCCTGGGCCCGCCAAACGACAGCTGCAACCAAAAACGGCCAGGCGTTGTGGCGGGCGCCTGTGGTCCCAGCTACTTGGGAGGTGGAGGCAGGAGACTCGCTTGAGCCCAGGAATTGGAGGTTGCTGTGAGCTGTGATGCCATAGCACTCTATCCAGGGTGACAGCTTGAGGCTCTGT